>ML791083.1:28991-53899 GCA_009831015.1 Picea engelmannii | reverse complement strand
AACACATAAACTAAAGCATTCTAAATCTAAACTAGAGAATGGAAACTGATGTGAAAAGAAAGCTTGATTCTTATTCCATCATAAGTTGGATACAATGCTCCAAGAGTCCTCCCCTTGAAATGGAGGAGGCACTCCTATTTATAAAAAAATTTAAGATAACTTAGATCCACAAATGTTTCATTTGGTTACAACCATGTGCTTACACCTATCAAGTGATATCTCTACAAATCCTCTCACAAATATTAATCTTTATCCAAGATACTTGAGTAGATCTCCAAATCTTCATCAAATCTTCAAAGGGTTGAAGAGGAAATTCGAATTTGAGGCTTGATGGTCAAATTTGACTTGGTTGGAGTCTTCAAATACACCTATAAACATCATGAAACTCATCCCACTTTCATATATAAGTGTAAACATGTCATTTTTCCAATATTTGATCATAAATTCACTCAAAAACACTAAAATAGATGCATTGGAAAATAATATGTCTAAAACCCATGTAATCATGAAAATAGTTTAATGCAAGGGTATGAGAAAGAGAAATATGGTTAAAAGTGAAGTGAAAGTGAATTGAAAGTGAAGTGAAAGGTTGGTAAAAAGATGTACTTTGGCGACCCAACAGTCTCCCCTCCCTACATGCATGAAATTTCTCAAATTTTTGTTAAACTAAAGGAAATTATCTTCATAAATTTTTAAAATGTATGAAAATTATCTTTTAATTTTATAACATTAACACAAAATTTCCTTCATATTTTACAGATTTAAGAAAATTAAAATAGGATATGATCGATTTCTCATCTTTTTTATATTAAAAAAATTATAATAATTAGAAAAAAATGCTATTACCAAAATCACTCAAAAAAAGTTGATGTAAAAAAGTGGAGTTACTATATCACTTTTAAACAAAATAAAAATAAGAAAAACCCTTGAAAAAAATGTCATTACTACATCAAAGCTAGTTTAAAAAAAAAAAAAAAAAACACCTAATAACATAAGGAAGGGTATGCTTAGTTTTTGTTATTATTGGTGTTTTTAATCCCAACTACAAGGTCATCGTCATGGTTGATTTAGCTCATTTTTTTTCACAATAACAAGCATATTTTATATTAGAAAAATCCATGGTTGAACCAGAAAACATTGCACTACAAAATTATGGAGTATGGCCTTCGCCTGCTATCTAAAACATATAATTTAACAACCATATTACCTTTATTATTGACCTTATAGTTCCATCCTTTAAAGGGTTTGGTAGTTATATTTCCTTACATATTGAAATAGTAAAATAAAAAAATTAAAAAAAACATATAAAATTGAGAAAATAAACTACAAATTGTCCCCTTCAAGGGTTGCATCTATGAGGCCCACCTGAGTCTCCATTACATCATCCTAAAATTACATCTCTACTTGAAAATGAGATACAAGAATGACTTTACTTGTGGAATTTAGTAGTTCTTGGTTCTTAGAGTGTAGAATGTCCAAATATCCTCATTAGCTAGAGTAAAATTGTAGGGGGAGAAGTCTCTAGAAGACCCAAAATCTTGTGGGGGAGAAGACAAGACAACCTCTTGGGGGAGGTTAGTGTGGGATTATATTCATCCAATAAATTTGAAACCAAATGGAATTCTAACTCCAAATATTTCAATGGTGAATCTTCATGAATGTGTTGACCTCATTCTCTATTTTCGTAAGTTCTAGAATATGAGTTGCAATCTCAACTGCACATTGATTCTTGAACCATTTTTCTACCTTAATCTTCTTATCCAATTATTCCTACCAATGATTCTGACAAATAATAGAGTTCATGGCACTGCACTATGATTTTTCTACCTCACTTTCATAGCATTTAACCCCTCTTTGTACCTCCTTTATCTCACACAAGATACATCATTTACTTATGCAATGACAATGCACCAATATTGCCTTTGTTCTACCCAGAGTCTCGACAGACCACCCTAACCCACATCTAATGCACAATTGTAGCTAGAGATGAGATAAAATATAATGAAAATAACATTGAGCTAAACCACATAGCCACTCCCAAAAAATCCACATGCATAACATAACTCTTCCATCATACTAAACATAATTGCACATGCAGGAAGGAAGGAATAGGTTGTAATGAATGATGGAGGAGACTTATAACATTTTTTATTCTCGACTGCGTGATGGGATATATGTTGGTAAATGGAATAATCACCTTGACATCTAAAAACTTATTTCTTGGTGGGGGGAGCACACATAAGAAGCATATAGCCCCCTAATTTGATTCATCATAATTCCTAGGTTGGCTTGTGCACCAACCTCCATGCTTTACTTTTGAAAAACATGGAAAAAATAAACCCTTTCAAAGTATTGAGTTAGATTGATGATCCTTTAGGTAATTCTAGAGAGTTTGAAATTTTGAAGAAGAATTTGATGGAAGAAATATCTTAGAATTACTATTGAATCCCTGATCATTGTCATTTGTCAAACTCTTTACCTTTAGGGAAACTAGACCTTTATACATTGCTATTTCTTATGCCTCATTGTTGGTTGCATATCCTAACCCTAAGCATACTCCACCTCCTTTTCTCCTTCGAGACCAAAGATGATACCCCCCCCCCCCNACAAAAGGATAAGAAGAAAGTATGAGGCTTTATATATGATGTAGAATATACGAACTTCCAATCCTAAAGGAGGAATTAGATTAGTTATTCTCAAATTCATGAAATTTATAATTATCTTGCCAATCTCCATAATAAGGAAGGTCTTCTAATAACCATTCCTCAGGGCATGGAGTGTGATGGGTCACAGGTGATTGGATATAACCCTAGGTTTTCCGCATGTAGAATTTTTGTTGGCATAAAAATGTGGTGATTAGTTTATGAGTAGGTAAGTATTTGTGGAAGAATAGACATTAGATTATGGTGACAAGGGAGAATGTGATTTGTTGTGCATCTTTTGGTCAGATGAGGAGTATTGAGAGATACTCGGATGTACCAGATACTTTAGTGCATAATTTAGGCAGGATTTACTAGGTTTTAATGAGGCTACGCTTACACTAGAAATTTTTTCTTATATGGAGGGGAGATTAGTAGGGATCTAGATGGATCTACTTAGCCAAGTGAAAGTGGATAATGTGTCTAATATATAGAAATATTCCTCATAGTTTGGATACATCCTATGACACCCCAATTTTGATGCCCAATGCAAAATTGTATAATTGTAAGTATTATGAATGGTCGTGGGCCAACCAATGTAATATGTAAGCATTGTACATAGAAAATAATAAAACGAAATACACCACCGATTAATGAGGGGATATGATTCCACAATAGAGAGGAGATTAATGGGGTTTTAAGGGATTTTCATATTCCTTGAGGCTTAATCCATCTTCGTTAATCAATTTTCCATTTATCCATTTATCCATTTGACTTATTAAGAACTCAAATCATTGAAATCATGTAAGAGGTTAAGTGAGGAAGTCATCCCACTCAATGATGAGAAAAATGGTCGTGTGTAATCATCTTTGAGGGAAAAGTAAGAGTCAAGAAAGCATGAGAAAAGAGGAAATTTGAGTAGGAAACACAGGGAGTTTTTATAGTTAGAAAGAGGTGAGAAAACCTATAGTTGAGTGTGGGGAAAGAGTGGCCAACCATAGTGGGTAATGAAGACATCTTGCTGAAGTCGAAATTATGTTGAGACTGAGGCTATTATGCCTATGAGCTATTTTCTATTGAGAAAAATTACCCAAGAGCAAGTGAGCTTGTTGTGTGAGCACTCTTTTTGCAGCTAGATTTCTTAGAGCCTCCAATAAAGAAATTCCTAGCTAGTTTGTGTTGGATCCCTGGAGGGGATGGAGATTGTCTGAGGGACTGCGGTGAAGAGAAGGAAATATTATCCCTTGGGTTGTGCGGACCGATGGGGAAGAAATTTGGGTGGTTGGAATTGTTGTAGGAGTCAGATCATTGTGTTTTAGTGGGTATTTGAGCTATTACAGTGGACTATAGAAATCCACAGGATCTTGTCTATCCTTGTGGATTCATAGCCCCAAATCAAGGGTGACTTGTTATTAATATAATTGGAGAAGCATAGTCTATGGTTGGGTGGAACATCCTTTGTCTATTGTTAGTTGTATAAATTGTTTTTAAAGGATAAATGTTTTAATCATTATGGCATTTACAATTTTAATGCTATGATTGAATGTTGCATTTACTCTGTATTTTTCATATGTGAATGATGGTGTGTGTGTTAATTTTTGTCGTGCATGTCTAAATCAGTTGCATTCATGAGTTTAATTATTAATGGTAATAGCATGAGCCTATATGTCATGTTAGGTATATTTTTTCATATGACCAATTGGTATTAGAGTTATGCTAAGTCATTTTTAGTAGTAATGTGGCCCAACCAGGAAGTTGGGCATGTTATATAATGGTATCGGAGAAAAATAAAATGGTAGCATGCCTCAGTGAGTATCTGGGGACATTACACATCCGAGGTATAGTTGGTATATTTGGAGAGAAAGCTCGGTCCAAGTGATTTCAAAAATGTGTTAGTGATAGAGTTGAGAGGGTTAGTATGGTTCTTAGTCAAGATATAGATTTGGATGAATCAATCACGAAATGGGATTTGGTGGGTAAATTTATGATCAAGGTGGTTTCAAGTGATGATTTTTGTAGCTTTGAGAAGGGATTCTCATGTGACCTAGGTTTCAGGCACATGGGAATGGTCATGGGCACCACATTACACTCTTTGTTTGGAGAAAACTGTCATTGGAATGAAGTTGGGGCTTCATGGGTTTGGTGATGGGCTTTGTGGGTTTGTGTTGGGGATTCACACCCACAAGAAAGTATAATTTAATGTTGACATGTGGAGGGTATTTTATGATGACTCCTAAGGATTGTATATAAAGGAGAGAGGTCATTATGACATTTCATATTGTTTAGAGTCTGTGAAGACATGATGGAGTTGGCATAAGTGAGTTTTCACTTTTGCCAAGGAGCTTGGTGACCTAAGAAAAGGAATGTTTGTAAATCTAGAAAATCTGGCCTAGGAGAGAGGAAGGATGCATGTGTGAAAGAAGTTTAGTTTTGCGTACATGTACACAGGTTGCAGTAGGCACAGTCGTGTATGTACATGGGTTGTAGGAAGGTGAATCGTGTATATGGAGGTTGCAGTGGGCACAATTTCATATGTATCCAGGTTGCAGTAAGGTGAATCACGTACGTCCACACAAATTTTATGGACAGGAGCAGGTCCATACATGATGATGTCAGCAAAAGTACATGTGACATCAATAGGCCTTATAGGTGGTCTACAATAGATTTGTGGGTAGAGTAAAGTTACAGGGATTTTTTGAGATTTGGTTTTTCTGATTTTCTGGTTATTGCAGGACAAGGTTGTCCTCAGATTTTGGTGGCATTGTATTGGTTGGGAGGGTTGGTTTTTCCCTCATAATTTCTGAAATTAACAAAGTCATAGAAAAATAAAATATATCTCATATGTATTGATGATTCATCTATGATCTTGTTGTTTCATCTGCATATATTTTCAATCAATAATTTTCAGTGTAAAATTGTTCAGTGATAACAACTAGGGTTTACTATTATCTCACTAGGAAGCAATTTTCAGATCTGAAAATTAGTCACATAGAGTTGCATGTGAAAATTGAAATGGTATCAGAGCTTGTGATTTGAAGAGAAAGGGATCATCCTTGAGACACATATTTGCTACAAGTGGTTGCATATTTTGTTTATATTCATACATGTCACAGGGGACAACTCTGAGAGGGAGTTGTAGCAATGTTAAGGAGTTAGCTCTGAGAGGGAAATACAATGTGGTTGGAGGTGGCAGCAGGTTAGATGGTCTCTGGTTTGAGACATGGAGCAGATTGTCCAGATGAGGAGTTGTGGACTATTGCAACTCGGTGGTGTAGCAGGTTGGGAGCTTTGGTGGATTGGTGGAGAGCCTAAATCACAACAATATGTTGTGTGGTAGGTTTCCAACCCTGTGCATGGACTTCCAGTGACTTTTCATAATGAGTTGTGATGGGTGCATCTTGAGTTCTTTGGAATGGACAAGATAACTTCATGTGTATGGTAGGTGGATGAGACATAGTCTTCATTGGGTCGAAGAGTTGCACATTGTCAAGGTATGACAATGTATGAGGTATTTGAACTAGAAGGATAAGAACACTTGTAGAGATGAGTTGTAGAGGTATAGATATAACTATATTGAGTGTCCATCCCCAACTCAAGACTGTTTAGAGAGATGAAACATGTTCAATTGCAATGTGTGTGTAGACATAGATTTTTTTTGGTGACTTGGATGATGGAATTGGGAATAAGTTCATTGGATTGTTGTGACTTGGGTAAGAAGGACACTTTCCCTAGAGGATTCATGGTTCTTAGACAGTGGGATCCACCGACACATGACAGGGGCACATGATTTGTTCATGAGATTCACAGTGTTTGACTTAGGTATGTACGAGGAGATTGGTATGGGAACTAGGCATGTAGTATGGGGATTTGGAGCAATGATATTGTAGATGAAGTCATGGGATGTGTTGTGAGTAGAAAATGTGCTATGGGTGCCAGGAGTGTGTTCTCAACCTCAACGATTGAGGAGTAAGAATATGCAGTGTTATTCCATGATGGTAAGGTATTGTTTGTGCCCAGAATATATAGCTTCATATAAGTAGTAGTTCTTGGAGTTAGAGAGGGAAATCTATATAGGCTAAGGGGGAAGCCTATGTGTGTTATGAACAATAAGATTTGAGAGACATATGAGGAGGAGCAAGGATGATTTTAAGGATGGAAATTTATTTTAAAATGTAGAAACCTTGGCGAATCTTACAAATCCTTCATATTCCAACTATAAAATGTTGGCGATATTTTTGTAAAAATATTCAAATTTCTAAGGATTTTATATAGTTTGTATAAAATTTTGGCGATTTTAAAGGTAAAATAATTTTATCCTATAGAATTTGGATGAATCATTTTTAGAATAGAGAATCGGTTTTTGGGAAAAAAAACATGGAAAATTAGCCCATGAGCGAAATTTAGCTCCTAAAATCATCCATGAGGAGGAGGAGGTAGCTCCACTAGTGGTGAGGTAGGTGGCCCCACCAGTAGCACATGTTCAATGGGAGAAGGTAGATCCACCAATGCTACATGCTCAAAGGGAGCCAGAGCTCAAATGGATTCAACCCTTAGGATCCAATGGGGAGGAGCAGCCTCCTAGGATTGTGCAAAGGATAGTGAACATGGAGCAGGTAGCTCCGGAGGTTGTGTGGACTTAGAGGGAGTCCAACTTCAGAGGAATTCATGAGAATCAAAGGGATTTTGACTTCAGAGGGAGTCAGGGGGCTCAGAGGGAGTCCAAATTCAGAGGGATTCATGAGGCTCAAAGGGAGTCAGGAGGCTCAGAGGGAGTCCAAATTTAGAGGGATTCATGAGGCTCAGAGGAATTCAGGAGGCTCAGAGGGAGAGTCAGTATTTAGTGGGAGCCAAACTTTAGGTCCAAATGGGAGAGAGACATATTCCAATACTGTCGGGAGGGTGTCATGGGTTGATATGGCTAGACAGGATTCTCAAAAGAGGAAGGCTTCTAGGAGCAGGGTGTATTCTAGGGAGGGATCATGTCAGATAGCAGGATTTACTTCAGTGACCGAGGGTTAATCTAGTCAAAAGGATTAGAGAGAAGGTTTTCTTTGGTGAAAAATGTGAAACCAATCAAGGGGATTGGAGAGAAGTTGTGGTAGCAGATCCAATATGGTAGGCAGAGTTACTCCCAATATGGGAGACAGGGCTACTTCCAGGTGATTATGGAGTGTGGTGAGAATACCTCCCTTATTGATAGGGAGTGTTGAATTTTGTAGCTTAAGGTAGGTATTTTCACGGGGCCTGGGTGTTTGTCACATGTGAATCACCATGGGCACCACATTACACTCTTCATTTGGAGAAAATTGCCATTGGAATGAAGTTGGGGCTTCATGGGTTTGGTGATGGGATTTGTGGGTTTGTGTTGGGGCTTCATACCCAAAAGAAAGTCTGATTTAATGTTGACTTGTGGAGGGGATTCTATGATGACCCCTAAGGATTGTATATAAAGGAGATAGGTCATTGTGACATTTCATATTGTTTAGAGTTTGTCGAGACATGATGGAGTTGGCATAAGTGAGTTTGCACTTGTGCCAAGGAGCTTGGTGATCTCAGCAAAGGAATGTTTGTAACTCTGAAAAATATGGCCTAAGGGAGAGGAAGTATGCACATATGAATGAAGCCGAGTTTTCCATACTTGTACGCAGGTTTTAGTGGCCACAATTGCGTATGTAAGTGGGTTGCAAGAAGGTGAATCTCATATACGCGGGTTGCAGTGGACACATTCGTGTATGTACACAGGTTGCAATAAGGTGAATCGCGTACATCTGTACAAATTTTGTGGGTAGGATTAGGTCGATACAGGATTACGTCAACAATAGTATAGGTGACATCAGCAGGCCATACAGGTGTTCCGTAGCATATTTTTGGGAAGAAGAAAGTTACAGGGATTTTTTGAGGTTTAATTTTTCTAATTTTCTAGTTATTAGAGGACAAGGTTGTCCTCAGATTTTGGTGAAATTGTATTGGTTGGGAGGGATGGTTTTTCCCTTAAAATTTCTGAAATTAACAAAGTTACAAAACATAAAATTTGTGTCTCATGTGTATTGATGATTCATCTTTGATCTTGTTGTTTTCGCTGCATATATTTTCAGTCAATAATTTTCAATGTAAAATTGTTCAATGATAACAGCTAGGGTTTATTGTCAACTCACTTGGAAGAAATTTCCATATCTGAAAATTAGTCATATAGAGTTGCATATGAAAATTGGCATCAAGATCTCTCTTGATTAGGTGGATGGAAGTAGGATGGAGAAGGTTCCTGGGTCATGTTCCAAAATTTCACATTATATTGAAGGGATCGTTACGTTTCAAGTTTTGATTGTCAAAGGATGAAAAGAAAATTTGTGAGTGAATGTGGCTTTGAAGCCAGTCCAAATTAGTGTTAAAAAAATGGCACACTTCTTTTGATCCATGTATTGATCCTTTTGTGGTTCAACGCGTCTGGGTTTTACTCCCGATTTTTCCTTTAGATCTTTCGTCAGAGCTTGTTTTTTAGTCTGTAGCGAATTTGTTGGAAAGGTTTGTATTCTTTGATGATCGTAGACTTGCTAATGAAGATAAAATATTAGCCAAGGTGTTGGTCGAACTAGACCTTAGAAAAGGGTTATTGTCATAATTGGAGGTATTTTGGGGATCACACTCTTTTCTTTAGACTCTTCACTATTTTGATTTACCATTTTGATGTTTGGAGTGTTGTGAAGTTGGGAAACTTAGATAGGAGTGTTCCATGGCTAAGTTTGGTTCGCGAGGGCACTTGATAAGGGATAATTTTGATGAGGTTATTTCATTTGGTGGAACAGTTTCGGTAGCCACCTCAAATGGTCCTAGTATAGAAGTGAGCTTTAGGGATCGTGAGGTGAGTTTGACTATAGTAAAGGAACGTACAAAGGTCATCACAAGGTCCAAGGGTTGTTAGGTCTTTCTAGTGAATTCTTTAAGATACAAAAACAAAGGTAAGACCATGAATACTCCTTCTCTTCAAGGGATTTAGATTATGAGTTAAATCCTAAGTCTATTGATTTGTTAAATGAGACTGAGGGGTTTTTTTTTAGTGTGAGTCTACCAAGATCCATAGAATATCCCATGGTTGTGGGTTTATGATCTTCTCTAGTGGAAGAGCATCCTTCTAATAAGTTTGGTATTGGATCCCCATCTCCTCATTATCATCTTTGATCCTTTAAGGATAAGAGTTTGATATGTTGGAGTAGTCGAAGGGGGGATGGCACCCACCTTAGATCCCCCTGGTCATTTGGGTGTAATTATTTCCTATCCAAAGAAAAGCAAAAAGTCTCCAAGGAGGTACTACAAGGCTGAAAACAAACAAAAGTTTGAGCACTTAGAGAAGAGAAGCCTAGAATTCGAGTTGTGACATGATTTTTCTTTCCTTGAATGTGAAAGGGATTGGGGGTGCCCCAAAAAGGATATCCTTCTATAGGTTTTTTAATCTATATAGGCCCGATATAATTCTACTACAAGAAACAATGGTCTCGGGAATGAAATTTGTCGAACTCTTGTCTCCCCTACTACTTGGGTGGAATTTTAGTACACTCGATGCAAATTGTTTATCTTGTGGGTTGCTCAAAACTTGGAATTATTCTCACTTAATACTATCTTTTGTGTCGTAGGGATCATTTTGGAAGGGAAGTTAAGGATTTAGGAAAGGTTGTGAAAATCCTAAATTGATAAAAAAATACATATGTTGATCGAAAATGTTTATGGGATTTTCTCAATGAGGAAGGGATATTAAAGGATACTTGCCTTATCTTGGGGTGTGAATTGAACTTCACATTGTCTGGAAGAGAGGTTTGGGGAGAGTCAGCTTGTCAATATTATCTTGCTCAGTATCATTTCCTTATCTTTGAAAGTTTGAGGTTGGTAGATGTAGAACCGATGTCGTTGACCCCAACTTGGAGAAATGGCAGGTGTGGAAATTCAAGGGTATCGAAGTGTCTTAAGAGGTTCTTGATTGATGAGGTTTTGCTGGATAATTTTGACTATTATAGGTCTTGGATTGAAGTGGAAAAATCTTGTAATTACCAACCAATTTTGCTGCAATTAGAACAAGAACAGAAAATCAAGTTCAATCATGCTTGGATCAAAGATGAGGTTTTTCAACATTTTGTTTTGAATAATTGGAACTTTTTTTATTAGAGTTTGGAGGAGTCAGATATGGTCCAATTTGTATCTAGTCTGAAGCATTTGAAGAGTGTGGTTACTTGGGAAAAAGAAAAAAGGGTCTCATGTCAGACTGAGTTATTGGAGATTGAGGAAAACATTGGGTTGGTTTTTCATAGAAATTTGGTAGGAGTCTTCTCTCTGGAGGAATGAGATGAGCTCCAAGATCTTAAAGAATAGAAGGCTAATATGTTGGCTATAGAAGAGGAGACTTGGAGGCTAAAAATCCATGTTGTTTGGTTGGAGGAGGGAGACAATAACACCAAGTTATTTCATAAATTTGTGGAGCATAGGAAGGTTCTTAATACTATTTGGGAGCTGGAAGGCCCAGATGGGAAAAAACTCAAGTCCTTTAGGGATATTGTAGAAGGAGGGGAGGATCATTTCAAATCTATATTCAAGGAACGAGAGGTTAGCGATATAGGCAAACAAATGGAGGTAATAAGACTATTTCCAAGGTTTTTTTTATCAAACGGAGAATGATCTTATTGGGGATCCTATCACAAAGAATGAGCTTAAAATGACTCTCTCTCTTTGTCTTTAAAAAATATAAGAGCCCAGGTCCTGATGGATGGAATGTTGATTTCTATCTTGATTTTTTCGATCTACTGGCGAGTGAGTTATTAAGGGTTGTTGAGGAATCAAGAATTGTGGGAATAATTTCTAGGGCCATTAATGCTACATTTATAGCATTGATACCAAATAATTCCAACCCTTTGAATTTCAATGAATTTAAGCCCATTTCATTGCATAATTCTCTCTATATGTTGATTTCCAAAATTACAGCTAATCGGGTCAAAGGGATCTTGTCTAGTGCCTATCAGGAGCAAAATTTGGATTTCTTTTCAATCGACAAATCTTGGATGCTATTGGAGTTGCACATGAGGGGATGCATACAATAAAGATAAAAAATATTTTGGCATTAGTTATGAAGCTGGACTTGGAGAAGGCATATGATAAGGTTAATTGGACCTTCCTCGGGCTGGCCTTTCCTTAGATTGGGTTGAGTTTGGAGGTGACTAATTGGGTTGTGGCTTGTGTTACTTCGACTGATTTTGTAGTACTTATAAATGGCTCCTCATCCAAGTTTTTTAAAGTGATGAGAGGTATTTGACAAGGTTTCTCGTTGTCACCCTTTCTCTTTTTGATGGTTATCGAAGACCTAAATAGCCTTGTGCATAAGGCTCAAATAGAGGTGTCCATTAAAGGTGTTACGGTGGTAGAGTAGGTAAGGTTGACTCACTTGCTTTTTGTTGATGATGTTCCACTTTTTGAAGAAGGGATGTTAGGGGAATGGAGGTATTATAAGTATCTTCTTAATTCTTTTTGCTTGTCTACTGGTATGAAGATCAACCTAAATAAATTGCTCATTCTTGGTAATGAGTTGTCGAAGGAAATGGAGGAGAATATTTTCCGATTGTTTACTTTTAGGTACAAGTCTTTATACACTAACCTAAAATATCTAGGGTATTCTATGAAACATAATGATTATCGAATTATGGATTGGTTGTGGTTGTTAAAGAAGGTGGAAGATATAATAAGTTTCTAGTGCCATCATTGGTTGTGTTTGGGAGGAAGATTGGTTCTAGTCAAATCAATACCTGAGAGTATTCATGTTTATTGGCTCTCTTTGGCCAATATCTTGAAAAGCATTTTGGAAAAAAATTGCTAGTGATGTTTTATCTTCCTATGGTCTGGAAGGAAACAAAAATAAAGCATCCCTTGGGCTAACTGGAAAGTATTGGCTAGATTGAAAAAAGAGGGGGGATGGGGTTTGAAGAATATTTTTTTATTCGACCAAGCCTTGGCAACTAAGAGCTTATGGAGGATACTCTTTGATGAGGTGTTGTGGGGTACCATTATGAAGTGCAAATATTTCAATTCCCTTTTCGTAGAATAGTGGATCAGGAAGGAGCCAAAATGTTTTAAAGGGGGTTCTAATATTTGAAAAGGTCTAGTTCATGTTTTTTTGTTTCTTGGCTTGTGGGTGGCTTGGAATATTGGGAGAGGGAATCGAGTTTGTCTGGGGGAATATCTGTGGGTTGGAGGGGAGGAAATTATGTGTTGTCCTAGGAGTTAAGAGGGTTTCTAAACTCTCGTGGTTTGAAGAGCGGATGTTGGGATCTGGGGTATACAAGACAATGGTGTACAAGTTTAGATTTCAGAAGAGGAGTTAGGCCTAATGGGGGTTTTGGCAAGAAAGTGGAGATCTTACACTCGAATCCTTAATCACAATGGGATTTATTTTTGTGATGAATATGATGAGTTGGTAAGGACATGGAATATGGCTTCCAGAACCCTCACTGCTAAACTCAGTTATGAGGCATTGGCTTCTTGTAACATGGAAATTGATAGAAAGTGGTGGTGGTCTAGCTTTTGGAAGTGGAAGTGTCCCTTAAAAACACGTATGTTTTTGTGGTTGGCTTTAGTGAACTAAGTTATAACATGGGATAATGGACACATGAGGGCATGGCATGGGTCGAACAAATGTGTTCTTTGTAAGACTAATGAAGAAATTGTTAACCATTTGATTGTTTCTTTGTTGTTTGCTTCATAGGTATGGCACAGAGTAATGTTGAGTTTGAAGTGTCCTGGTTTGTGGAATTTTGGTTCTCTTGAATCATGTTTTTGGAACTAGTTAAGGAATCCATGCTTAAAATAGTTCAAAGAATTTCCAAGTTTTGTTCTTTTGGGAATCTAGTTGCATAGGAACCAAGTTCATTTTTACGGATTCGATGAAAATTTGGAATTAGTAGCTCATAGTGTCCAAGTTTCTTTACTTGAATGCCATAAGAAGCCAACTAATAGATGTGTTAGACTAAGTTTGGCACCAGTTTTTAATCAATCAATTGCTTGGAGTTATTTTGATGGTGCCAATCAGGGGGTGCTTGGTCAATGTTGAGAAAAAATGGTCTTATTTTTGTAGGAAAAGCACCTCTTTCATATGAAGCTGGGTGTGGGTACTAGCTCGAATACCTAGGCTGATTTGATCTCTCTTTGGCCCCTCTTATTTTTTGCAAAAGAAAGGGGCATTCATCGAATGAAGATAGTAGGAGATTCCCAAAGTAGTAATTGATTGGTTTCAAGGAAGAATCCAACTACATAGTCTTCTATTGGGGCCATGGAAATGACACATTCAATAACTACAAGAGTCCTATGACAATATCCAAATATATCATATTTACAGGGAATACAAATAGCTTGTGGATACCCTATCAAAGCGGGCTCTAGATTTGGATGATGGAGTATTGGTAATCAATGAATTTCTAGAGGGGGGACCTCATCCAAAGGTTTCATGCTAGATCTATTGAAATTTTTTATGGCATCATTAGTTTTTTGTCTTCTAAATATAAGCAATGTATCGACCAATGATGATTGGTTAAGTTTATGTGTTTTGGTCTCTAATAATCATTCCAGGTCTAATTAAATCTGGTTTAAAATGTTTTGAATAGTATTAGTTATTTATCCAGAAATGTTGTTGGCATGCAAGATGCTTTTTATATATTTTGATTCTCATGACTAACAAATATACAAACTTTTTCTTCATAAAAGTCTATATTTATCATTTTGTTAATCTCTTTGGAAAAACATGTTTTGAAAAACCTAATGTAAAAACATTACTATATTAATATTAATTTTTTAAAAACAAATAACTTTAAAAAAGATAATAACTCTAAAAATACATATATTTCTACTTAACTTTTTATCTTAAAATATATGCATTGCTCTAAATCTACCTACAATTTTCATAAATTACATAGAACAATATATCATTTAAATGAGACAAAAGACATATTAAAAATAAATTTCATAATTATATAAATATTAATAACTCTCAAAAATAATATAATTTATGGAGTAAAGTGTACGTAAAACGGTGGACTTTTCAAATATTTTATATAAAATTTATCTTTATAAAACTCAAACAACAATATATAAAATTTATCTTTATAAAACTCAAACAACAATATAATATACCATTGTTAACCTTTATTTAATTTTAATATATATGTTTAACCAACTAAATCAAACATTTATTTTTTCTGGACATGAGTTATAGCGATATGGTTCACCCATTATATATATCTAAATTATGATAAGCATGCAAACATTCATGCTCATAAGATGTAAAATAAAGACATAAAAGGAGCATTTATTATGAAAAAAAAAAATGTAGTAGTTATTCTAAATCTATAATAGTCATGTTATTATGAAATCATAGTTTTTTTTTTAATAGAAAATTTGCTCAAAATTATATTATAGTATAATTTTTTTTACATTTTCAAGGATTCTTAAACAAAATGGATCATTTAGTTCTTGCTCGATATCAAATGGTCTCACAACTATCTATAAAAAAGTTCTTACAACCCGCATAGAGCCTAAAGACATAAATCGGCAAGATAATGTTTATCACTTCATAATTACAAAACAAACTTGAAAGTTCCCACTACCAGCAGAATGATAATCCTATTCACTTCAACTTGGAGAAATTTCAAAGAGATTTAAATGGGTAAGTGGGCCTCTAGCCCCACCTACCCATTGGAAAAAGGTTAATCTGTCTTCAGGTTCCAATAGATCTTGTTTAGATAAAAAGTTTGCCTCCTTATTGAATTCCATGTAAATATGATTAAAGCTAATAAATTAAAATATAGTGGTCAGATCCATTGTTCTATGCTTCCATCCTTCTATGTCAATCGCCTGTAGGTTACTCTTATGATTTAGTCAATCAATAACTACCTTGGAGTCCCCCAGAACTTGTATATTTTGGATAGACCACATATTGGAAAGTGTAAGAGTAGCCCAAACTCCCATAAGCTTTGTTTTTGTGTTGGTGTCTTCCCCACAGTTGATGTACCTTCTATAAACAATAGGCTCTGAAAATATGATGACACCACCAGCTCCACATCGCTTGCCATTTGATATTGTCGCACCATCAAAACAAGCAATAGTATATCCTTCTTTATGTGTGACCAAGCAAACTCTTAGGGAGACTGGTTTATGTGATTGGAGTAGCCAATTGTGAGATCCAAGTATCTTATATACCACTGCAGAAAATGAAGGTGATCTCTCATCAAATATGATTTTGTTTCTCTCAAGAAAGATGTAACAACAGGTAAGTGCAGCTAGGATTTTAGATATTGATTTATCCTTGGTCCAAGTAGCAAAACAATAATTTAAAGTGGCTCCTTCCCATGTTCTTTTTATCTGAAGAAGAAGTGTTAATCTGGCCCAAACTATCTTTATGAAGGAACAATGAATGAATAAATGGTTAATATCTTCATAATCATGTTTGTAGAGATAGAAAACCCTAGGTCCCTCCCATCCTTTTTTTTGTAGTGTGTCCCATGTCAGAATATTTTTTTCCACTGCCATCCAAAGAAACAATTTTATCTTTAACTGAATGTCCCATTTCCAAATATTTACCTACCATCCACGCCAGATCGGATAATCCATAATAGATATAAGAGCAGAGTTAATATTTTTAACAGTAATGTTCCCGGACGAGTTCCCCCCGGTCCATAAAAGTGTGTCGTTTGTATCATGGAGTGTGATACCAGTGCCTAATAGCGCTCTGCGATATAGGTCCCATTCGGTTTCTAACAATCCCGCTAAGCGCAACTCCTCACTGGTTAACCAATTCTCTGATAATGAAACAGGATTTTAGGATATTATCGCTTGTGCTAATGCAGTAATCCTCTTTTGTTTTAAATGTGCAATCATTGTGTCTGATAGGATGGATCTGTCACTCAGGCCTAAGATCTGATCTCTTCCAATGGAAATAATATGCCCCAATCCTGGACACTAGCTTTTCCATTGGATAATCACATGTACTGATCTTATAAGACTATTACAAAACCTAGACGCTGATAGCTACTTGTGGGAGGCATGTCTTAACCAATTGACCACAGTGGTGTTGTGTAAATATTTATCCATTAAAACCTTATGCCAAATATTGTCCTGAGTTAATACTCTCCAAAGAGTATTTATTAATAATGTTGCATTAAAAAGAGGGAGGTTCCGGAGACCCAACCGCCACATTTATTTGGTCTAGAAAGAGTGCCCCATCTGCATAAGTGAAATTGATGTGTAGTCTTATGACCGCTCCAGAGGAAATTGAACATCAATTTTCATATCTTATTCAATTTAGAGCGTGGGATGGTCTCCAAGGACATCCAATATATGGGTTGGCTCTCCAGTACATATTTTACTAAGACAAATCTACCACCTAATGATAACCACTTGTTGCACCACAAACCGATCTTCTTTTCCAATTTTGTCACTAACCAATTCTAGTCTCCAGTCTTATATGTACCAGTCTTTAGGAAATAGCCCAGATATTTGAAACTGATTGAGAGCTCAATAAAGGAATATGGAAGAAACTCCTTAAAAGGAGCCAATTCAGCATCAGATAGTCCTCCGTAATGTACAATATTTTTTGTTTGGTTTATCAATAATCTCGATGCTTTACAGAATAACTGAAGAATTTTGTCAATCTCCAACCATTCTTTTAATGTAGCCTTATTCATTATAAGGACATCATCCAAAAACATTAAGTGAAGTATCTTGATCATTCTGGACACCTTTATACCTGATAGATTTCCTTCATGAATGCTACTTTTCATTAATAAACTGATCCCTTCCATAACTAGAATAAAAAGTAATGGTGATAATGGGCAACCTTGGCGCAAACCTTTGCCACTTTTGAAGAATTTTGTCGCCTCGGCATTGAGTAATACAACAAATGAAGAAGAAGCAACACAACTCATGATCCAGTTTTTCATCTGGATTCCAAAACCCACTTTTAATAATGTCAGTCTTAAATGATCCCAATCAATGCAGTCATAAGCCTTCCTTAGGTCCAATTTCAATACCAGTGAATTTAATTTCTTTTTCTTTATGCTATGTAGACTGTCATGTGCAGTGCCGATAGAATCTTGTATCTGTCGTCCCTGTAGGAACCCCAACTGTTCAACAAAGAGTGACCTTGAAAGGATCGACTTTATCCAATTAGCAATTATTTTTTATATCACTTTATAACAAAGGTTACACAAGGAAATCAAACGGAAATTATCAAAGGTAACTGGTTTATTTGCCTTCGGTATAAGAGTCAGAAAGGTTGAGTTTAGACTCTTAACAATGGAACCTTTCCGTCTCGAATACTCACCCATATCAAGGAGATCTTCCACAACTAAGTGAAAAAAGAAGATGAAGAATTCAGTCGTCCAACCGTCCAGCCCCGGGCTCTTATCTTTTTTGAATTGAAATAAAACAGTCTTTAGTTCCTCCATAGTAACAGGATTGTACAGTGGACCAGACTTGTCATCATTAACCATCCTGGGAAAGAGACCAGTTACCTTGACTTGATCAATGGTATTAACAATAGACGGAGCCTTATAAAACTTTTTGAAATAGGATACTGCATCCTCCCTTATCGCTCCTTGGTCTGTAAGGGTGAAACCATTTTCATCATTGATCTCCCAGACATGTTTTCGATTTCTATTGTGGCTTGCAACATTATGAAAGTACTTAGTATTATTGTCCCCACTTTTTATCCAAATCGCCCTACTGTGAAGTCTCCACTTCTCTTCTGCACCACATAATAGATTGTTTCTTTTATGTTCCAACCATTGTAGATGAATTTTTTCTCCCCGATTTGTTGTATCCTCGACCAGACTCACAATTGTCTCCTTTATATATGCTTCTAGTGTCTCGAGTTGAGCCTTGTTCCTGGCACAAACTTCTTTATACCAGAGTTTTGTTTAAGTATTTAATACCTTTAATTTCCACACTAATCTGCTCTACCTATCACCTTCATAAAAGAAGCAGGTATCCTTCCAAATATTATGTACCAATGCCACATAATCATCATCATGTAGCCAATGGGAATTTAATTTGAACAGATATGCCTTGTATATAGGTGGAATCTCTAGCTGGAGTAGTATAAGGGGCATGATCTGAAATAAATGGGTACTCAACCCAAGACCTAGATAATCCAACCACGGATAATAAACCTTTGGAGACAAGACATCCGTCCAACTGCCTAGCTATGGCCTCTTGACCAGAACACCCATTCCGCCTAGTCAGAACCAGTTTTGTTGGTTTAAAGTCTATCAACTTTTTTGAAAGGAATAAATCTCTGTAATAATCCTCTATCAGTCTAGGGACAAAGGAGCCTCCCCAGGACTCATCCGAAGAGAAAATTATATTCATATCGCCAGCAATAATCAGGTTGTTAATGGAAAAAATACCACTATCCGCCATTGAGCGCCAGAAAATTTTACGGTCCAAACACGAACCATAAATATTAAGCAAGGCGATCTCCCTCTTGTTAATAATACACCTACTTGTTAACAGAATACCACCAATAGTAATAAAAGGAACCAACTCATATAAATTTTGGTCCCAAGTGACTAATAATCCTCCCAAAGTACCCACAAAATTAATAGCACTCGAAACCCAGGAGGGACGTAAATGGTGCATAAAATCTCTAGCTTTTTGTTCATGGACCAGGGTTTCCTGAAGGAAAACGATATCTGGGCAAGTTTGATCCAGTAGTCTACGGATAGAGGCATCTTTGAGGGTGTCTCCAATCCCTATAACATTTAATGAGAGTAACAACATCCCTTAGCCATCACCAGGGATTTCATTTCTCTAAGAGCCCCACTATCAGTGGAGGGAGGAACTGTGTCACTAGATTGTGAGGGTAAACCCGCCAATTTTTTTTGTAAACTTCTAGTCTTAACAGGTGAGTGAGTGAGTGCAACCATCGAGAGCTATCCAAGGTCTCCTTCTCCCAGAGCGACAATATAGAATATAAAGAAGGGAAAATACTTTTCAACTTACCAGTGAGAGTCGTGATAGTCTCCTGTTGGCTCACAAGTTCAGCTCCATAATGAATAGTCTCGCTCCCAAGAGAGTCTGCTTCATTCATATAATCAGGTGGGTCCCTTTGCAACATAGTATCCTCCGACGAATCTTCAACCACCTTACTAGTACAATCATGACAAAGATGACAAATTCGACAACACAAATAGAACCGAAAGGGAATACCAAGATAGTCCAACTTCTGACTATACCTTCACCCACGCCATTCAATATCAAGGATTTCCGATAACCGACAGTGGATATGCAATTCCACTAGAATTCTACCCACCTTTCTAGAAGAAGCAACAAGTCACTGGTTATCCAGAGTAATAAACTTACCCAAAGCATCGCCTACAAACCGAAGAGCACCTTCATTCCACAGGTGCAATGGTAATCCTGGTAGAAGAACCCACAAGTGGCAGAACTGAAAATGTTCAGTCGTCGGATCAAATGCAACTTGTCAGCATTTTAGCATCAAGTTGTTACTGCCAAAAACCCATAGGGAGCTCAACAACAAAGTCGCATCCTCCGACGTTTTACATATAAAGTCGAGACAACCTTTAGTAAGGTAAAGGACTTTAGGCTCATAACCCAGAATAAGATTCCAGTGTTTTACAATCCATGCAGAGACAGGTCCTATACTGAGATAGTTATAGTAAATCCTTCCTACCAGGCCACAGAGGGCCATCCTGCAAGTCTCTCACAGGCCCACGACTGAACCCAAAACCAGACGCTTAGTCTTCCTATTAGCTTTCCACAACTTCCTTCTAACACCATTCAGGTGTTGTTGTTTGTGGGTTTTCCTCGGACTAACCAGTGAGAACACCTATTTAGCACCTATGAATGATTCGGTGACAAACTTTGTCTCAATAGCAGATTGCCTAAGGCCCGCTAGTGCAGGGGGAGCATCGAAAGAACTAGACGAAGGACCCAAAAACTGGGTGACAATAATGCCTAGAGCGGGAGACGAAGTAAGTGTACAGGGGAGTAAATACCTCGGGGCTCCTCCCAAGGTATCCGCCTTTGTGAAAAGACCCCCTTGCTACCAAGTTACCTCGTCATCAGCACTCATAAGTGCCATGATGTTTATTTCTATATCATCACCAAGATTAGACCACATAAAACTACCATCTGTAACACACTAACCACTGACCACGGAAACCGGACCCTAGTCCAGTTACCTAGAAAGGAAAATTTAATACAAAGGAGCTGGGCCCAGGACCCAAAGGAAAACTGTCCAGCAAGTTAATAAATACCATTAAATCACTAAAAACAAGGTATGAAAGCCAATGTAAGGGAAGCGAGGAATAAAGCCAAAGAAGTTTAGCTAGTTGGTTGACTGTTCACAGAGTTTTAACCTCTGGATCCCCAACGAAATTCCAAAACATGTCCCATAGGATAAAGCCTCCAATAGCCCTCCAGTTTGGTCGAAATTTCGATCTGAACAATGTCGTCCACACCTTCTGCCATCACTAGTTCTCATCCATCCCTCCTATTTCAAATTTACAGCCTAGTTCAAATTTCCCACCTATTTTGTTTGTTTTCCTTTTTAGACATATTTTGTGGAGTTTGCACCATACTTAACTTTATCTTTAAGTCATTATCATCTGTATTTGGAAAACCAGATGTACTAATATTTTTAGAAACTACCTTAGATATCATAGAGTCAACCACAATTTTATTTTTCATTTTATAACAACTATTTTTGTTTAACTTTTTTTAAATGATGAAGACGATCATATAGTCAACCGCAACTTTATTTTTCATTTTATAACAACTATTTTTGTTTAACTTTTTTAAAATGATGAAGATAGTTTGTGTGTATTAGTACTTTTGGATATATAAAGAACCCCCAAAAATATTATCCGTATTTTATATCAATTAGAGTTATAGGTATGGTCGTATATTTTTGTATCCATATTTTATATCAATTAGAGTTATAGGTATGGTCGTGTATTGTTGTTCATTGATGTTGATTGAAATATCAATTAGAGTTATAGGTATGGTCGTATATTGTTGTATCCATATTTTATATCAATTAGAGTTATAGGTATGGTCATTCATTGATGTTGATTTTTAATTTTATTGTGTATCGTTAATCCTTTTTATATTTATGTTGTTGTTCTTCTTGGTTTTTTGGTTAAATGTTATTGGATTTTTTTATTTTATTTTGATCATTAAGTTATTATTTTGATTATTAATCATTTTAATATAGTTTTAGTAGTGAATTTTATATATTAGATCATTGTATCGAGAGTAGTCAAATGCTCTACACTCTAATATGGTATGGAAGAGATGTTACTTAACATTATATTTATAAAAATATACATACATTAAAAAATTAAAAAAAGATTTTTTATTTTTATTTTTTTTATTATGAAGTTATTATTTTGATTATTAATAATTTTAATATAGTTTTAGTAGTGAATTTTATATATTACATCATTGTATTAAGAGTAGCAAAATGCTCTACACTCTAGTATGGTATGGGAGAGGCGTCACTAACATTATATTTATAAAAAAATACATACATTAAAAAAATTTAAAAATATAAAAGTAAATAAATTTAAATTTATATTGGTTGACCTAGTTTATAATAATAAATCACAATAGTTTGAATTCACAAAAGAAAATTAAATAATTAGTGATAACATCTAAAAAATTAAACTAAACCATTGTAGATCTATTTTAAGCTTAGATTTATCAAACACTAAGAGAGATTAAATTTCTTAAAATGTATTTTTTATCAATTAATATGAAGAAACTAATACATGACATGGAATTAAATGATAAAAAATTACACATTAAAAATGTGATTTTTTAATACTTAATAAATCCAAGTTTAAGATGAATATTTTATTTATAGTAAATATTATAGATGATTATTTTTTAATAAAAAATACATATAATTTATTAATAAAATTTAAATAAATCATTTTATTTAAAAATTATTTTTTATTTGATAGAAGTAACATATGAATTTGATTAATTTACAAAATTTAAAAAAAAAATTCAAATAAAAAAGTATTTTATCATTTGATCATGATTATAAATAAAAAAGGCTTTGATCATTTGATCATGATTATAATTGATTAATTTACAAAATTTAAAAAAGTTTTCGAATAAAAAAAGGCTTTGGTTTGGATGAAGATTATAATATTGAGTTTTTTCCCTTTTCCTTTTTGGTTTACCCAACCCCTAATTCGCAAACATAGTTTTATGAATACTAATTATTTTAGTGTGTTCAATAAGATCTTGGATGAAGATTACATAGTGTTTTATTACTGTGTTAAAAATATTCACATAATATTTTGAATAATTTGAATGGGTAAGGGAATAATTATTATTATAAAAATATGGTATTGGTATTGTTTTTACCTTTTCATCAAATTATTTTTATAATAAAATTAATAAAAGAAAAATCACTACATAATTATGAATATATTAATATTTTTATCAAAAGAATATATTAATATTTTTATCAAACTCTTTTAAAAATGTGTAAATATAAAATTAAAAAAAAATCAAAATTTATTTAATAATTATCCATCTTAAAATCTTTGCCCCCAAAAATATTTTCTTTAATAATTTTTTTTTAAATTTATCTATCTTAAAATCTTTCCCTCTAATTTTTTTTTTTTTGTTTTTTAATTTAAATTCTACTCAATAATAATCCATCTTAGAATCTTTCCCTCCAAAATTTCTTAAAAAGAAAAAAAACCTAGATGATGTCACTATACAATATTAATATTATTTGATGAGTGAGATTGTTGTGGGTGGGATTTTTAGTTTTGATCGGAAAAACCACAGTATAGTCAGTAGATTGTCGACGTTTCGGATCCAGATCAGGATCCATCTTCAGGACAAAGAGCCTGAAGATGACACGTGACACGTGAGTTGCTTTTATGGGCTTGCATTTCCACATGCTTGAATGGACAACGGATTAAAGTGATAGGTGTCGAATAATTTTAACCTAGGGTTATTTGTCATACAACGCAACATGTGCATGTACTTTGAAATTGCTTCCCAATGAAAGTCCTTTTTAACTCACCCAACCTCGATTTTTCCTATTTTTACATTATCTTTTTTTCTCTAATACATAGGAATATTTGTTTTTTTTAAACAATAAAATATATTATTGCGTTAGAAAAACCCGTGGCTTCGTTGGTCCACCCTGTAATACGAGCATGGTGGCCACATCATAATACCAAAATTATCTAAGTCCTTTGTTCCCCAAATCCCTTTTAACTATCCAACCAAGTTTTGAAATGATTCATATAACAAGTATACGTGCAAACAAACTAAACCAACCAAAATCAATACTAAAAAAAGATCAAAATTGGGTTTTGGATCATCTATCCTACGTCGCTCTGCTAAAGTATAGTCACCCCCTGCTTTCACTCCTCGCTTCGGCCCCATGGCTTCCTCCCTTGGAGGGGATGTTAAATTCCCTCCTCCCCCTCCTCCAACATTGTCGCTTTCGCCTTTTTGATTGCAACTCTTCCCAAACCTCTCAAGCACGCGCCAACCAGATTTGTTAAGAAGTTCGAAGAAATTCTGACTGTCTCAGTGCAAGACACCTCAATGTCCCTCGTTATGAAATTTTCCAATATGGACTAATCGAACAATTTATGGGCATTTGACCCTCGTCGCGTGCCATGGCCATCTGGGTGGAGAAAAACTGGAAGCCCCGTCTGAAAGGTAAGCTCTCCCACTCCTATGACAAAGGCTTTTTTGCTTTTTTGTTTGAAGAAAAAGAAGACCGAGACCTAATCTTTAGAAGCGGTCCATACTTCATGGGTTCTTGAGGTATGTACCTTAATTGTTGGATGCTAGACATCTACCCAGAAAATGACATCCCCTCTGTAGTCTCAGTCTGGGTTCACTTTCCTTTTCTCCCCCTTCACTATTGGAATGACGAAACCATCCACAATATTGGAAACACATTGGGGAAATACATTGATAGAGCACAGCCAAAAGACAGATTACAAGCATGCGCCCGCATCTATGTCGAGGTGGATCTTGAGAAATGCCTCCCAAAAGCTATCAAACTCACTCTAGGCAATTGGTCCTATCTTCAGCTAATTGATTACGAGCAACTCCCTTTCAAGTGCAAATTGTGCCATGAGTATGGACATTTTTCCAAGAACTGCCCCAAATCCTCATCTGAACAACCCAATGCAAAAGGAGGAGATCAATTACAGTAGCACAAAAAGAAGAAGCAAT
>ML791083.1:0-13824 GCA_009831015.1 Picea engelmannii | reverse complement strand
ATAGCTCAAATATAATTAGAATATTCTTTGAAGTTACAATATTTCAACAAGAAGTTGAAAGGTGGCTAGTCAGATATATCAACAAGAATGATGAGGTAGATGACACATTGCACCAATTGGGTATTGACATAAGAGAAATGGAGAATGAGTTGTTTGAAATAAAGAGAAAACATGAGATCACGGTAGCCCCAATGAGGGAATACATAGAAGAGTGGCTAAGAAAATCCCTAATAAATATCACTGAAACAGATCAGTAAGAAGTGATTGCAACAGTTATGGCACCTCTAACACAACAACCATCTACAAAAGAGACATCAACAAGCAAGTAAATGGTTCAGAAGAATTTCCATCACAGTGAGTCAAGTAGCAACCCTATTCTTGTCCTTATTATATTTCTTCTACGATCATTTGTCATATTGCCTTGCATTTCTTAGCAATCTGTGAAACCCATAGTTGACCCTTGACTAGTTTTCTTGTGTCTTCGAGGTATTTCCCTTTCATGGTTTGTGGGATCCCCATCCCAGTCCTATTTGAAGGACAAACCCAATCTTTTATTTGTATTTCAAGACAACACTTTTTTATTTAAAGACATATATTATTTTTTGAGGTTCCCAGAGAACCAATTTGGGACATAACAATATTGTTATCTCAAGACTTTGATTTTAAGAATGAGGTTTCAAATGTATGTCTATCAAAATATTATGTGTTCTTAATGAAATGATCAGTTAAAGTTCTCTTCCATATGTGGTCCATACTTCATTTTCCCTTTCTTTGAATATTTTTTTCTACTATGATGAATGTTGTGATGGAAATGTTGTCTTATTTTACTGCACACTTTTTTGGTTTATAATCCTATAACATATTGTAAATATTTACTTTCTATAAGATACTTGGTCCTTTCTCAAGTATTATTTTCATGTGAATATTTATTTCAAAATAAACATGGTCCTTCTCAGGAATTTTATTTTGTTCTTGTATGATTGAAATAGAGGAGTACCACCTCTTTAAAAATGCATGGGGATTATATCCTCATGAGGTTGACTCAAAGACCATAAAATAGTCTTTAAGATATAGAACATTAAACCCATGTTTTAGTTTTCCTTGATTCAACTCAAAATGAACATAGTTTTCATTCAAAAATGTCCTTTGACATTGTATTGACATTTTCCATCAAATGTGTGCCATCATCACTAAATGCACAGTGAGGACATGTTAGGGATCTAAAAAAACTTATGTAAGCTAATATGAGTTCTTCATTCAATCCTCCATAAATCCTTTTCATCTCAAGCCATGATTCCATTTGAAAACATAAATTACCTTTATTCAACAATTCAAAAAAATGCATGCCTTGGGAAAAGTAGACATGCCCATACATTGAAATTTTAAATAGAAGTTCTTTTAAGGATTCCACATCTACCCATGAATTAAAATCCATGTAGTATACCTTACTTCGCTAGGGATGCTCCTACATCATAAATGTAGGATCCCTCTACCCACCAACCTTTCATAATGTAAATGATAATTATTTTATTTTATCAATTGTTGCACCCAAATGCTAGTCATGTACTGTTCAACCCTCGAAAATTTGTAGTAGATATATAGGATACCTACCTCATAGGACACTATACATCATCATATATCATTCATTACCTATCTTATCTACATATTGGTATGTTTAACTATTTATATAGTCACCTTGGAACAAAGTGGGAAATTGATTTGGAAGATACATTATGAAGTTGAGAACTTCAAACATTCCAATTTATAATGGCATCTTGGATGTTCTAATCAGTTGAATTGGAAAAGGTGGGTCTCCTAGTCTCTTATTTGTACATTCAAAATAATTCCCCATACTCGAGGGCACAAGGGAGACCAATA
Organism: Picea engelmannii; assembly: GCA_009831015.1. Lineage (NCBI taxonomy): Eukaryota > Viridiplantae > Streptophyta > Pinopsida > Pinales > Pinaceae > Picea > Picea engelmannii. The sequence goes on along the minus strand of ML791083.1, from coordinate 11,946 downwards.
ATTCAAATTATATGAGTATATGGCAGTAATCCCTTCTTTCAATTTGGGATATTTGAACATAGCTATTGATTTTGCATGGGCTTTCCTTAGGTCCATTTAGACGAATCTATCACTCACCATTTTGATGTCACACCAATCATTATCTTCCTTATTCAATAAAATAAAAGTGAAAATTTTAACCCATAATTCAAGTGTGACTAGAAATTCAAACATGATCATATTCTCATGAAGAACATTGAAAATTGAATCCTTGCTTAGGTGAGTAGTGTGATCATAAATGGTGGGCCTATGGCATGTCCATCACATATCCTAATTACGAAATAAATTTAGTTCTATGTTTATTTTTGGTTCAGTGATAGCTCAACACTCATCCTTATTTACAACCAACACATAGGTAATTGCTACCCAGGAATCAAGCAACCCATCCAGCTAGAGTAGAAGTCAACCTAGGCATGTAATGAATTGACCTAGCAATTTGATTATCAAGCAATTCAACCATCCAAATAGAATTTGACCCAAGGATGTAGGAAATCGACCAAGTTGAATATTTGAGGGATGTGAAGCCTTTAGGTGAGTGTGAGAGAGGATGTAAAAGGAAAACACCACTTGTGGGAAAGGAAAAAAATACCCAACAATTAATAAAATGTTGTGGATGCCTATGGGAAAAGGAAATATTCCCAACAAGAAAGCAATAGAATGTTGTGGATGACTTGTGGGAAAAGGAAAAACACCCAACAAGAAATAGAAGTTTTGGATGGCCTGTTGGAAAAGGAAAAACACCCAGCAAGAAATAAAATGTTGTGGATGGCCTATAAGAAAGGAAAAAGTACCAACAATACCAATTTGACTCTGAGAGTGAGACAAACCAACATTCTCTTAAACTAATGAACAGAGTAGGGTTCCTACACTATGTTTACAAGACTGATATTGTCATATCTTTCATGAAAAAATTCATGGCCATGAGTGCTCAAGCACACAATAAAGTAATGAACACACACGAGAGCCATGAAATTGAAACAATTACACACAAATTTCCACATTTAATGGGAATTTTATTAATCTCGAGAGATAGATACATAGGGGTGAATTATACACATATGTGTTGTGTTACTCATAGACAATAAAAAAATTGTAGATGGACATGGCTCAAAGGAACCTTCACTCATTGTGGATAGGCTTTTTAACTCCTTCATCCATTGATCTTCAAGAAGGTTTCCCTCTTCAACCTCTCATTCCTGCTACTATCTTCCCCAAGTTCTCCTTTCCTCTTCCTTGTTTATTTCCTCTCTATAGCATTCAATGTTTTAATGGGTTTTCTTTGGAAGGTCAACCATAAAAATAGTTCGTTTCCACTTCCATTTTTTTCCCGAAAAAAGATAAAATTAAATTAAAAAATGATATATTTACAAAATTTACAAAAGGTAAAGAAACTAGGTGCTAATTACAAAGTTTGGTGGGATCCAATTTGGATCATACCTCCCCATTTATAGGCTTTTGGTCCCCAAAAGCTTCAACTTCCTTCACTCTTCTTCTTCTACCATCACGCCGACTCTAAAAAATTTCCAACAAAGGGTGCCTCCATTATAGGATGGAAGATAAGAGATGAGTAGGGTTTGACTTTGGCATAACACTGCTATCCATCTCATGGCTATAGAGGACATTCATTGCCACAATAGTTAATTGGAAAACCATTATTCCCTGGGTTGCAAGTGCAAAGAACTCCTCTTTCCCCTTGACCTTGACTCTCCAATATTTCTGCTTGGTTGTTTGGTTATTGGGATGGATTTTCAAGTGAAGCCTCAAATATTTTCCCTCCAAATGTCCAATCAATATATAATGTTGGCAATAGTGTTTGCATGGGTTGCTTGGAATTCTAGAGCACTAAAAATTGCTAGCCTTATGACCCATTTTCTTGCAATAGAAACAAACCAAATATACTATACCATATCTCTTCAATTTGTGATGATGCTTGCCAGCTTGGTTTCTTGGTCTGCCAAGAGTTACAGTGAATCTAGTTGTCAGAATCATCTCTTTGTTGCCCTCTTCTGAGCCTCTATAAGCATATTTGAGTGGCTTGTTGCACACTCCTTTTCCAATTGTTGTTTCCTCCATGGTAACGAATTCTACAATGGCAATGGAAGGGGATTTCTTGGTCTTTTGGACAACTACTTCTAGCTCCTTCAAGGCCTCTTCCTTCGCTACCAAGTCCTAGTATAGCTTAGCAGTCACTTTGTTGAACCTCTCCTCTTTCCAACTATCTAGTTGAGTGAATTTCTCCCCCAATTGAAAGAGCTAAAATATGCTCCTATCCAATTCCTCCATCATGGTGGTGAAGGAGTCTTGGCACTTGGAAATATATTTTTTCATCTCATCCATTTTCTATCTCCAATACCAAATTTCCTCTTGGATCTGCCTGTTGAGGTCTCTCAACTCTTCCAAATTCTCCCTCTTCAAGGATTTTCCCATGGTAGTTGCTTCAAGGTCTCTAGTGAACCTGCTTTGATACCATATGATTCGTAAACATTGGGCCTATGGCATGTTCATTTCCTCAACATAGATCTCGATTGCAGAATAAATTTACTTCTCTATTCAGTTTTGGTTCGATGCTCTTTTATTCACTCAAAGATTTAAACGAACAATGAAAACACTCCTCTCCCAATCAACACAAATATGATAGCTCAACACTCATCCTTCTTTACAACCAACACATAGGTAATCAATACCCAACAATCAAGCAATTCATCAATCCAAAGCAAAAGTCAACTTAGGGATGTAATAAATCGACCCAATGATTGGATTATCAAACAATTCAACAAGGCAAATAGGAGTCAACCTAGGGATATAGGGAATTGACCACGATAAATATTTGAGGGACGTGCATCCTTTAGGTGAGTGTGAGAGAGGACATGGAAGGAACACACCTCCCATGGGCAATGAAAAAATGTCCAAGAATTAATAAAATGTGGTAGATGATCTGTGGGCAAAGGGAAAATGCCCAAGAAGCAATAGAATTTTATGGATGGCTTGTGCACAAAGGAAAAATACCCAGCAAGAAACATAATGTTTTGGATGGCCTGTAGGCAAACGAAAAATGTTCAACACTACCAATTCGACTTAGGGAGTGAGACAAACCAACGTTCTCTTAAACCAATGAACGGAGTAGGGTACCTATTTACAAAAATGAGATTAACTTGTAGCTTTCATGAAAACATTCATATCCCAGAGTGCTCAAGCACACAATAAACTAATGAACCCACACCAGAGCAACGAAATTGAAACAATTACACACACAAATTTCCATATTTAATGGGCATTTTATTAAGCTCAAGAGATAGATACAAGGGGGTGAGCTATACACAAATATATATTGTTAAAAAAAATACAAATGGCCATGGCTCAGAGGCACCTTCACTCATCACATACAAGCTCCTTAACTCCTTCATCTGTCGATCTTCAAGAAAGTTTCCCTCTTCAAGATCTCATTTATGCTACTTTCTTCCCCAATTTCTCCTTCCCTCTTCCTTGTTGATGTCCTTAGTACATCCTTCATTGCTTTAATGGGTTGCCTTTGGAACACCAACCATCACAATGGTTTGTTTCCACTTCCAATTTTGACAAAAATAGACAAAATAAAATTTAAAAATTAACATGTTTACAAAATTTACAAAAGGTATAACAATTGAATGCTTATTACAAAGTGCTCAAGCACACAATAAACTAATGAACCCACACCAGAGCCACGAAATTGAAACAATTATGCACAAATTTCCATATTTAATGGGCATTTTATTAAGCTCAGGAGATAGATACAAAGGGGTGAGCTATACACAAATATATATTGTTTAAAAAAATGCAGATGGTCATGGCTTAGAGGCACCTTCGCTCATCATAGACAAGCTCCTTAACTCCTTCATTTGTCAATCTTCAAGCTCTCATTTATGCTACTTTCTTCCCCAATTTCTCCTTCCCTCTTCCTTGTTGATGTCCTCAATACATCCTTCATTACTTTAATGAGCTGCCTTTGGAAGGTCAACCATCACAATGACTTGTTTCCACTTCCAATTTTGCCAAAAAAAAAATAGACAAAATAAAATTTAAAAATTAACATGTTTACAAAATTTACAAAATGTATAATAATTAAATGTTTATTATAAAGTTTGATAAGGATACCATTCAAATGATTCAAATTATAGTACCTATTTGCCAAACTCTATCTATTCAAAAAAGTACTAACTAGCTAAATTCCATGGATAAGAAAATTTGAAAGCAAAACTACCACCAAAGTTTGGGTATTACTTACAAAATAGTGCAAATTGATCTACAATGCTTAAGATGATTACTTCGGTACACTAGCAGAGTTAAGAAACCAGGCTCGAAAATGGAAAATTCCGTTGACATGATATCCATGGGGCTTTGTTTCAAAAAGACCCATTGACAAGAAAGCCAATTGTTTTCCAAAACGTGGCTAATTTACCACTATTGGTCCTTTTCGAAACTGAAGTGGAACCCACCTCTTTATGCTATTGGAATTTGGCGTGAATTCAAATATATGGACTTTAGCGTGAATTCAAATATCACTGGGCCCTTTCAAAATTCAAATTTTCAAAATGGCCTACTAGACGCCCTTAACCATATCGGGTCTTGGGCAAAGTTCAAACTTCAAGTGAGTTTGTACTTTTGAAATGGGAGAAAGTGAAAGGAGTTAGTACGTCGAGCTTGGGGCACCCCGTTTAGTGAGTTTGTACCTTCGAAATGGGAGAGAGTAAAAGAGGTCTGATTGTAGGGACATCTTATCTCATTGACTTTTGGAACAAATCTTAACTTTGAATGGGGCACCCCATTTAGTGAAGGACAAAACTCATGACAAAAAAACACACTTACATAGTCAATCAATTCAATAAGAGTTAAGAGTCATTCATTATATAGAAAGTAGGAGGATATAATTTAGGGAAGATGGAACTTAGAAGCATAAAAGGAAAGCTTATGAAAATAAAACTTGGGGTTAGTTGAGGCTTCACCACCTCCTCAGTTATAAATCTTGGAAAAAAGGATGTGATTTTCTCACTTTCAACAATAATATTTACTTTATCATGTTCCTTATATAGTTTCTCAAAGTAGGAAAGACCCTTTTCTACAATTGCTTCGTTGTCATCCTCTTATTGCATCTTCTAGATGGCATTGATGTGATTCATGTGGTTAGCATAGTTTAGAAAGTATTTTGTATTTTAATCTCCATTTATTAGTCATAGAGCCCTACTCTTGAGTCTCCATTGTGCCTCATTTTCTACCAACAGTTTTCTCTTGGATTGTTTTAGGTCTTTAACCTAGCTCTAGAGTCTTCTTTGACTTTTTTAAGATTAGTTGCAAACTAAAGAGTTGTAGGATCATTTGAAGGTGCATCAAATTTTATCCATTATGCATTACTAAATGGATGAACTCCTCATCCTCTAGGCTCTAACCAGTTTGAAATGAAATTGGATGGGCTTGGAGGTTTCATGTCTTCTTTCCCAATTTGTAGCAATATTGGAATATGGTATGAATCGTGCCCCACTCTACCCAATATCTTATCCCTATCAAATCACTCATTATAGGTTCAAAAACAAGAAATATATCTGATGTCTTCACAATTTTTCTTCCCCTATGATCCAAATTATTTTCGACACGAAATGAGAGTGGAGATATAATAAATAAATGTACAGAGATATATCAGATATCCAGTAATATAACAGATATTTATCAGAGATATAACCATAAACACGGAGTTAGAGTAATACACAATTTATATTAGTGAGTGAAATGTACAGAACTGTAGAAATACAGAGTGAAAGGCTCGCTAGAATGGTGCCAGCTTATATCTGAGAAGAGATGTGATAGTTACTCGCATTCACAAGAAGATGATTGTTACAATGAGGCTCCAAAGGCCTTTTAACATAAACAAAATCCAAAACCCTAACCTCGGAAGATGAAAAGCCAATAGTTTTGTGGACCCCGTTTTGGGTAGTTTGGTGTATCAACTTCCTCGGGGTGAAAGTTTGGCATACGATCTCTGTTTGGGGTGAACGATAGCTCGTTGGAAAGGTATTGTTGAGGAGATTCATTTTTGGGGCTCAATTAGATCCTTTTCTTATAATTGAGGTGCTCGATCCAAAAAAAAAATCATTTAGGCCTTCAAAGTGGCCTCGGAAGTTTAGGAACTGAAAAACTGTTAAAAATAGTAAATTGTTAGAAGACTCTTTTGAGCCAATTGGAATAAGTGGGTGGCCATCGATATCCACCTAGATCAATCCTCCCTCCTTATGAAGCAATGGTATCCATTTTTTTGAGTGCCTAGGGGAGAGGGAAAAGCATTTGTTGAATCTGCATCTTGATGAGTTGTTTTCTTTGCTGGAGAAGTTGTGTTGCTTAGTTTGTTGAAGGTTGTCACGAACCTGTGGTTGGAAGGGTTGGACCTTCTTAACCAGTCTGGCTACATGAGATGACTTTGTGCAGAAGGAATCCTTGTGCTTTTCTTCAATCTTGTTGACCTACTTTTGCTAGAAAGAAAGGTCTTGGGCCAAGGCTGTCGTGGTTGCAGTGTCCTTCTGCTCACCTTTTGAATAGATTGTGAAGAAGATGAATTTTGTAGTATGAGATACTACCTTGCGGTACTGTTTAGGTGGGATAGTAGTTGGAACTACCTCTGGTATCTTGTAGAGATGACCCCCCAAAGTAATAATGACACTACGGGGTCGAGACTCATAAATAGCATGGCACTTCCACATGTATGGTTGGCCCAAAAGAACATCACAAACATCTAATGGGGAAACATCACATAATACTTCATCCTTGAAGGTTTGGATGTCGTATGAAAATCGACATTGTTGGTTGACACATAGATCTCATCCCTTGTGAAGCCACCCAATGTTGTATGGCTGCAGGTGTGGTGTTTTCGATAATCCGAATTGTTTGACGACCTCTGTTGATATGAGGTTCTTTTGGCTTCCACTATAAACATTGAAATTCAATGGGATCCCCTTCACCCACATGTGGGAATGGAAGAGGCCCTCCCCCTCTTCGGTATCTGTTGGTTCTTCTGGTTGAATTGTTGCAGTCGCTACAGTAGCACTGGGGTCTGCGTCAATGATCTATCTTCTGTCAGTTTTTTCTGAATCAGATTCTGAATTTGGGTTCGGATATTTTTCTTTGATCTTGGCCACCAATGATTGTTTTGAGCGACATTCATCGGTGTTGTGCTAGGGGATTTTGGGGAAATCACACCACTTTCCAGTGTCTTTCTTCATCTTTCTGTGATCCTTCTTTTCCTGTGGCTTAGACTGGTTTTTGGGAGGTTGTTTGTTAGGGTTGTCTTTATCATACTTTGGTTGTTGCGGATTTACAGACATGAACTCTCATTTGTTCTGGTTCCTAAATTTCTGCTCGATTTTGAAAACATATCGATAGGCAACTCCTAGTGATGAGATGTTCAAGAAATACATTTTGGATTGGATGTACCTATGCAGAGCCCCATAGTATTTCAGAACCAAATGTCGCTTGGAGTCTTTGATACCCAACTTGGTGCACAAGGTATGGAAATTATTTGTGAACTTCGACACTTTTTTCCTCTCTCTTTCCACAGTGTGGTCCATCTCATGTATTGGTCGTCATAGTTACCAACAGTGTAATATTGTTCTTTGACCACATCCACAAAAAAATCCCAAGTGGGCTTGACCCCATATATTCCAAACTCCTCTGTGGAACTTTTCTCCCAGTAAATTTCACACCAATTTTTGACATGGGGGAGAGCCTTAAGGAGTGCGAAGGTGATTTTTTCCCTGTCGGAGAAATTGTGAACAAAGAAATAACCTTCTAGCAGATTTAACCATTTTTCTAGGGCATCTGCATCTATTTGTCCTTCAAATACAGGAATATCAAAATTAACCTGTACCTTGAAAGGCAAGGTGCCTCCAAAGTGCTCTCTTGATGAAGATGTGCATGTTGTTATCGAAAGACATTGAAGGATGTGGGAATAATTCTCCATCATTTCCTCCCTCTTTCACGTGAAAGCTTACTCAAGCAACAGATTAATAGAATTGTATGCTCTGTCGTTTTTATTTTCTTCCACCGTGGAGGGTTTCATAGGCATACGAGAGCGATTTTCCTCAAGAGAGACAACCTCGAGACCCAACTTTCTATACTCAGACCTCGTCGGGGACGTGCACCGAAAAAACGATCAAGAGCAGCCTGCTTGATACCACTGATCCAGATTATTTTTGGCACGAAATGAGAGCAGAGATATAATAAATAAAGGTACATAGATATATCATATATGCAGTAATATAACATACATTTATCAGAGATATAACCATAAACATGGAGATACAGTAATACACAATTTCTATTAATGAGCGAAATGTACGAAACTGTAGAAATACATAGTGAAAGACTTGCTAAAATGGTAGAAATACAGATGTGACACTACTTACATTCGCAAGAAGATGATTGTTACAATGAGGATTCAAAGGCCTTTTTAACATAAATAAAATCCAAAACCCTAACCCTAGAAGATGAAAAGCCAACAATTTTGTGGACCCCGTTTTGGGTAGTTTGGTGTATCAACTTCTCGGGGGTGTAACTTTGGCATACGATCTCCGTTGGGGGCGCACGATAGCTCATTGGAAAGGTATCATCGATGAGATTCATTTTTGGGTCTCAATAAGAGCCTTAGGCTATCACTGAGGTGCTCAATCCTAAAAAAACTTCATTTATGCCTTCAAAGTGGCCCTAGAATTTTAGGAACCGAAAAACTGCTAAAAATAGTAAATTTCCATAAGACTCTTTTGAGCCAGTTGGAATAGGTGGGTGGCCATCGATATCCACCCGGATCAACCTATCCTCATATTTATCTAAATTATATTTAGCTTAACTGGCTCTACATCGACCAACCTTGCATCCTCAATTTAATCAAGAAGAAATATGCCAAGGGGTCCACCCTAACTTAGTTCCCCCAGAATCTCATCTCTTTTTAGAATCATAGTTAAGTTTCCCCCCATAATGAATTTATCATATTTTATAAAAAATTTAGCCAATAGACCCTCCTAAAAATTTATCCTGTCATCATAGGGCCCATAAACATTCACAACAGATCCTTCCCCAATTCCATGGAATAGATTTCTGATTCAAATATCCCATGAAATATCGATGTTTCCTTTTAATGCCACCCACAGATCTCCCCTTCCCCCCCCCCCATGCACCTTCTTACTAGCTTAGCTTTCATTATCACATTCTTGCACTAATAGATGTTAGTCAAATGAATTGAGTAAATTTCACCCTTGACCAACCTTGTATATATTTTTCTCCATGTAGTTAATATACCTCGAAAAATCCCTACCAAATCTATTGTTAAAAACTCTCATTCATTTAAAACAATAGAAAGGGCTTCAATAGACTTTCCCCCCTCTCCCTTCATTCCTTGAATAAAAAAAATGTTAGGTTTATGCAGGTCCACTAATCTACCCAAGGAATTCGTTGAAAGGGATTTCCCATCCCTCGTATATTAAAGGATAAATTGATCATAAAGGAAACCTCCCTTGGGCTTTCCCTACTCTAAGTGCCCTTTTCAGTGTTTTGTTGCTTCCCTTACTTAATTTCCATAATGGCTTGATTCTAGGCTAAGCTAATATGATATTTCCTTCCCACAAAAATATGATAACCTTCCCTCCTATTATCCATGATGAGACCACCTTAAAATCCAATATTGACTACACTTTTATCCACTTTCTTAATCTTAAAAGATAGTGAAATCGTTTAGAACCAGAGGACCCCTCCTTTGGTATTGAAGAAGAAGGATTTCTCATATCCCCTTGAACAATGTCCTAAGGAACTAGAGATATAATTGACTCCCTTTGTATATAATTACACCCGCCATCCCTCTGATAATCACTAGGCAACATCCCTTTACCTTCTTGCCATTTCCTTGCTATCTTCTTTTACAAATCCTTCTATGTAAATTTCTAGTCTTGGCCTTAGTTCTTGAGACAAATTAGTTAATTCATTTTCTAATCAAGTGGAGTGAGTTGAATTTAACTTAACCATTTGAGAAGATGATTGAGGTTCATCGAGTTCTATTTGTATAACATCTTTGGCAGCAATTTCTTGAGAAATGTTATCCAACTCCATAGGTAGAGACCCAATAAGATTCATGAGTTTTTCCTCACATCCCAATGATATTGGTTTATTCACCTTTTTTGTTACATCTAAAGCCTATGTTCCTTGGCTTTCATATTGTTTCTTCGAGGTTTCAACACATATATCCCCTTCATCTTTATTATCTCTAGCCTTGGATGGTGACACTTCATTTTCACCTAGAAGACCATAACTACCATCAATTTTCCTTATCCATTCTCTTCATGTAAATTTAAGGATGCAGATGTTGGTTATATTCCCATATGCATGACATCTAGTGCATTTGAAAATAATGACAAAATAATAAATCATTTGAACATAATGGTGCCACCCTATCTCAATTTTAGTATCCTCTTCCAATCCTTCCTTAAAATCTAGGTTCACTAGAATACAAGTCATTTTTCTAAAGGCTTCCTTTTATAATGTTCATATTCTTATAAAAAGGTACCTAAACTATTCCATATGGTCTTAAAGACATCCATGATCTATATTTCCAAATGTAATACTAATAATTTAACCCAAAGACTATGACATGTAAGCAACTTCAAATAACAGTCGAAACACAACAACGACTTTTTCAAGGTTAATGATGCAAAGCCCCAGAACCATCTCACTCTAAGATCCTTATTGAATATTCCTCATAGAATAATTGAAAGTATAACCACCCTCTCATTAGCATATTGAAACCAAGGGAGTAACCTAGAAATTCACTCCAAACCCTATCTATCCATAGCTCAACATTCCACTCTAAATATGTATTCCATAAAACTGCCTTATCAATGTTTTGCTAATCATTCCTACCACTTGGTCCATAGTGACATCTTAACCTAGCAATATCTTCACCCTTTATTTCTACCATTTGACACACTTCTTACCCTTCTTCTCATATTTTAGCTCAGGTCTTCCTTATGTAGGTCTCAAATTACCAATCTATAGAAATAGGTAGTTTTTATCCATTGCGTCAGTCTTCTTTTCACCATAATATGCCCTCTCCCTTGGTTTATTTTCCCTAGATTCATTATGGACCTCCTTAGCTCTAGAGTTTAGAAAAACTAGGTCTACAAGATTAAAGAAAACCTCTTCACAACCTTTCACCTAAAACACCAAGGAGGAACTTCCCAAACACAAAAAAGGTCCAATCTAGCTTTGTAGAGTGTTTTGATCCCAACATCTCCATAAAGTGCCTTAATTGCATATATTATATGCTTGATAGCTTTGTAGCCTCCACTCAATAATTTTGTCCCTTTTCCATTGCCATGATAACATATAGTTGAAGGGTTTGAGGATTTGTACATAATCCACCCCCCATGCTCTCCTAGGTAATTAAACCTAGACTCACACCTTTTCTATTTTTGCACCAAAACTCCACTAGAAAAAATAAGGATAGCTTCAGTTGAGTCTTCAAAATAATCCACCATCTCCTCTACCAATCCTAACCTTTCAAAACCTTAAATCAATGAGCAACTTCCTCTTCCTCCTCTACTTTCTCTCCCCATCCCATTATCCATTGAGCTCAAGTCCACTTACATATCAAAATTATTGCTAATCTAACAACCTATCCAAGGATTTATTACAAAAGTACAACTTCAAATTCCTATAAAATTAGAAAATAAAGAAACATTGGGACATTGTCCTTTATTTATCCCAATAGATGGGTTGCATACACGTTGCATACAATTAACACTTTTTTTTGAAACACTTCTTCAATTATAATGTTGAATTTTTCCTTATCAAAATTGTTCTTTGAAAGTTTTCTTTCTTTTGAGAGATACCTTCTCAAATGAC
>ML791082.1:298695-311248 GCA_009831015.1 Picea engelmannii | reverse complement strand
AAACTGGCGTAACAGGAACCTACCCCACCCAATGTCACCACGATGGGGAGGTTCTTTCTCTTTAGGGAGGTTAGGCCCAGGGGAGACGTCCCCGGTAACCTGGAGTTTTGAAGAGGCTAAGGTATAAAGGTCAAAGTGAAATTTCCTCTTCACAGGTCACCACCAAGAGCAGATAGTCCGACTAAACAGCCAATAATGAAGTGTAGGCCCAAATGAGAACACCTGCTTGGAACAAAGCAACAGCAGACTAATACATGCAGGCTATGATTCAAAGGGTTAGTACTTCATATAACTATCTAATATCAATATATAAGCAATAGATATTGACAAGATCAATGTTTATCAATACAACAATGAAATAATATCAATTCATCAATAAATACCAAGATGATGTAGCAATCAGTGTGTCAAATCAATCCCTTATTCAATAAATGCTTTAAACCATCATCCAATTGCCTATAAAGAGAACTTGTTGCGTCAAGATGGAATAACCAAGGATGACGTCAGCTTTTTTTAGGGTTAGTAGTTTAGTTAGGGTTTTGTTTAGTAAATAGTTAAGAATTTGTTTGACCACTATCACTTCAACGTTGGAGGCCTAAGATCAGTGCCTAAGGGTAAATGGAGTCAAATCAAGGGAGGACGCAAGTTTGAAGGGAAAAGGCTAAGGACTAGAGGGAAGGGTTCTGAAGTGTTGCAATGGCAGGGCCCCAGAAACAAAACCCTAGGGGAAAGAGGCTCACTCCAGTGTTGCTTAAGCAAGGCCTCGTGCTCTTTCCTCCTTCCTTAGGTTTAACTTGGCAAAATGGCTAGCATGAAAGATAAATCAAGACACGAGAGTGTGGTGAGGGAGAGTGTTGCAAAGGCAAGGCCCTATCACCAAACCCTAGAAGCAGGATGGCCCTAGGTGTAGATAACCTAGGTCTGGGACATCTCCTCCTTCTTGACTTTTAAAGGGACTGCTAGCACAGGGGAAGAAGCAATGAGAGTGTAGAAATGGCTAGGCTCTTCCTTCCTTCTTCAATGGCTGAAAATTTCTCTTTTAGGGGACATGAGACAACGACCTACTTGTGTGTTTGTCCCCTAGGGTTTTTATGCATATGTTTGATAATATTAATAATGAAATGTGGTTAACATTGCTATGATCCTTGTGACTAATGAGCCCATGGAGGGCGTAGTTTTTGATGTGCAGGACCATGCCCGACGGACAGGTACCATTTGGACCAGTACACATGGGGAGATGATTAGTTCGAACCTCCATGGGGCTGAAGAGCCCATCAGATGGTCACTGAGACCCCGTCAGAGGGGCAGAGACAGGACAGTGTTTAACCGAGGTTTTGCACCGGAGAAGAAGAGGACATTTCACCAGAGGCACTTTGGCAGAGCCCAGCCTAGGGGGAATGACCCCTTTTTAGTGGAACGTTGGCCTTGGAAGGCTCAGAGCACCCCCATCCTTACCAAGACGTCATCCAGCTTCATGGTCATTCTTGGAGGCAGACTGGGCAGCAGTGGCACGTGTGGCATGTTGGAGAGGCCCCTGGGGGGTCAACGTTTTTCTCCTGGATGCCTCATCTGCCCTAAAAGGGGCTAGCACCTCCCTTGAAGGGGATTTTACCTTTATTACAGCTCAGTTAGGGTTTTAATTTGACATTTTAATGTAAAAACAGTATGATTTTGGTTTAAAGCCTTGTCGGCTAATTTTTATGACCTAAAATTAATTAAAGGTCATTGATACAGTATATATTGAGGAGTTTTATCCTCATTTTGACATAACACATCACTCACTCATTAGTGAGATCTGATTTTTGCACCCTACTTGGGTATTTCTTCTCTTTGAGTGAGGTGCACTTGTTGAAGGAGGGCATTTCTTGGCATTTTTGGCATTTCTCTTAAGGGAAGGTTTACAACTAGGGTTTGCAATGCTATTTCATCATGATATGTAAGTGTTTTTTTCTGCAAAACTTCTTAATTGAATGGTTGTAGTCTTATATTTTTGCATTTATTATAAACTTTGTTGATTTTAAAACCCTAGGGGACAAACACACAAGTAAGTCGTTGTCTCATGTCCCCTAAAAGAGAAATTTTCAGCCATTGAAGAAGGAACGAAGAGCCTAGCCATTGCTACACTCTCATTGCTTCTTCCCCTGTGCTAGCCGTCCCTTTAAAAGTCAAGAAGGAGGAGACGTCCCAGGCCTAGGTTATCTACACGTAGGGTTGTCCTGCTTCTAGGGTTTGGTGATAGGGCCTTGCCTTTGCAACACTCTCCTTCACCACACTCTCATGTCTTGATTTATCTTTCATGCTAGCCGTTTTTCCAAGTTAAACCTAAGGAAGGAGGAAAGAGCACGAGGCCTTGCTTAAGCAACACCGGAATGAGCCTCTTTCCCCTAGGGTTTTGTTTCTGGGGCCCTGCCATTGCAGCACTTCAAAACCCTTCCCTCTAGTCCTTAGCCTTTTCCCTTCAAACTTGCGTCCTCCTGTGATTTGACTCCATTTACCCTTAGGCACTGATCTTAGGCCTCCAACGTTGAAGTGATAGTGGTCAAACAAACTCTTAACTATTTGCTAAACAAAACCCTAACTAAACTACTAACCCTAAAAAAAGATGACATCATCCTTGGTTATTCCATCTTGTAGCAGCAAGTTCTCTTTATAGGCAATTGGATGATGGTTTAAAGCATTTATTGAATAAGGGATTGATTTGACACACTGATTGCTACATCATCTTGGTATTTATTGATGAATTGATATTATTTCATTGTTGTATTGATAAACATTGATCTCGTCAATATCTATTGCTTATATATTGATATTAGATAGTTATATGAAGTACTAACCCTTTGAATCATAGCCTGCATGTATTAGTCTCCTGTTGCTTTGTTCCGGGCAGGTGTTCTCATTTGGGCCTACACTTCATTATTGGTTGTTTAGCCCGTCTATCTGCTCTTGGTGGTGACCTGTGAAGAGGAAATTTCACTTTGACCTTTATACCTTAGCCTCTTCAAAACTCCAGGTTTCCGGGGACGTCTCCCCTGGGCCTAACCTCCCTAAAGAGAAAGAACCTCCCCATCGTGGTGACATTGGGTGGGGTAGGTTCCTGTTACGCCAGTTTGGCCTCCATCTTCTAGCCTTTTGACCTAGCTACAAACTGTGCAATAACAAGGACAACAATTTACCTTTCCATTTGCAGAGTTTTTCCATTCAGTTATTTTACTTTTCATCCTTGCTTAGTGTCGTTGATTTTTGCCAAATTATATCAACATATGGTTGTATCTTGTGATGTTTTTCCTTTCATAGTATAGTGGCTTTCCACTTTTTTATTCTTGGGTCAAATTCTGAGTGTCTTCTCTCACATATGCCAAGCCTTTATGTTTTATCATTAGAGTGAGCCTCGATGGGGGTCCCGTTTGTTCATATTCCAAAGCATTTGAGCCTCTAGGATGGGTAGATTTGAAGATACATAGGAGAGTCTCGAGTCGTTTTATGTCTTGTCTCTTCATTGCTTATCATTGAATCTTCTACTTTGAGTCAGTCGTCCCCCTCATCCAGCACTAGGGACACGGTACCATTCATCTTATATTTTCCTAAATTAGCATAAGTGATTGGAGAAACATGCCACTGAATGTCATGGTAGGAGAATACTATGAAACATTGATTATATGTTCTCAAGTATGTGGGATTGCTTCCCATAGATTTTCTCATTAGGCTGAAATTAAGAGATGGGGAATCAAAGAGGTATATTTGCACAAGAGTGATTTGATATGTCAATTCAGGATAAGCTCGCATCATCTAGCAATCAAGACAAACAGATGAAAGAAAAGATTGAGAGTCATGTGTGTGCTTGATGTGCAACCAAGGAGAAATTGAAGATTAAATGTATGGGATGCTTCATTGTTAATTTGCGAGTAAGCCTGCAAAACCAATTAAGCAACAAAGTCTGAGGAATTTACATAGCCCGCTGATCTTGCCGGATAAACAAGTATAACTCATATTAAAGCTGTTTTAAAATCAATGTTCAAAACCTAGGCTCGCGGAACAAATCGGCGAGGACTGAGAGTAAGAGTATGTCTCAGACTGTACACAAATTTTTACCCATTTAGTTTCATTTTTGCCGAGTCAAATTCTGGGTTTGAAAATCTTTTTTCCTGAGCTTTTGCAGAGTTTTGCTGTTGGCGTGTTATTGACATTGGCCTGGTTGTGACACCCAGCCTGGTAGTGAGTGTGAGTCATACCCCATGAGTTTTGTTATTATAATTGAAATGGTAAAAAAAGGTATTCTAGATATATGAGAGGAGTTTTGCAGCTTGTGGAGCTGCAAGAGGAAAGAAAAAGTGCATCTGTATTTGTTTTATCTACACTCAGGGTCTCTGGAGGAAAACATTGTATGTGTGTGTAGTGGGGGCAGCAAAAACAAACTTCATATCTAAACAGATCAGCTGCTATCAGGACCTAGGCCAATATTAATGAGTAATTAATTGAGTAAATTCTGACTTACGTATTTGGGTCACATTCAAATCGAATAGAAGCAATTCTACTTCAGATAAACACACGAAAAATTATGTGGGTATCTATAAATTACCTTCTGCACACCAACGCTTGCCCAGGATAGTTCAGAATCCTCCTCGGAATCACCATAATCTTCTCTCTCATCATAATAATCCTCTTCGTCGGGAAAAGTCCACCATGGCTTGCTGTCATCATTCCCATCGTCGTTTTCGTCATCAATAGAAGGGCTCCTGCTCTTGAACTTGGCTTTTCCGGTGCCTCCTTGATCAAAACTCCACGACCCATTTCGCCTCTTATCTCCGAAAGCGTTCCATCTATATGAAAATCTGTAATATTGTTCAATTTTAGGGCGGTCCAACTCTCGAACTGGTGTGAATTGTGGAATACACGGATGAGGAGAATGCAGGCTGAATGGGTTCCATTCTTTGCCGATGCCCAATTGGCAGAGGTGCCCAAATGGTGAAGGAATGCAAACCAAACGCATTATAATATCGGTGCTAACTTCATGCTTCAGTTCAAGTTCATGTCGTCCCAGGCGTGTGTTTTTGGAAGCAAATGGATAATGTCGTTTTGCCACACAAATATATGTATGTTAGGAGCCAGAAAATGCATCATATTTCTCATGAAGGGCCATGTGTATGAATGATCACCAGTCACTATAATACGTACGCAAGCCTGTATGTATAGGATCATGTAACCTGTAGGTATACATGTGAGTGGACACTTTGTATTCTCAATGGTCGTTCTAATTTAAATAAACTTATAAAAATAATAAAAATAAAGATTTTTAAGATATCAAAATGTATTAAATATTCATTATTCTTTCTTATAAATTTATTTTAATTTTAAACTTATTAAAAACAAACCAATGTTCAAGTAATCTATAAAATATTAAACTATTTAACCAAAAGTTATTATTTATTTGATCACATATTGTAATCATGCTCATTATTGGTCTTAATCAATTAATCTATTTTTTTTTAAATCATCAATGTACTTTCTAAGGACTCCAATGCTCTATTAAAAATGGTGCATACAATGCAGCATTTTATTTATTAGCCCCTATTGAAGGTGTAGAAGGACTATAGCAATCGATAATTTGTTGACTTCATATTAATATGTCCTTTGATTATAAATTTTTGCATCATCTGTATTGTTCGTACTATAAAAGTAAAAACATAATTTTTTATATAAAAAAAAAAACTTATATGTCATCGTCTCATTGGAGAATATATTCGAGGTCTTATTGCGAGCTTCGTTGTTCCCAATGTTGTAAATGTGTAAATATCCAAAGTTTTGAGCTTAGACACTCCTTTTTAATTTTTATTACATTTTTACTGAAATGTTTACAAACCGAAAGTTCTGAGCATGGACGTTATTTTTTATTAATGTATTTGTCCTATTATTATTAATCCTTTGGATTTGTATTGAAATGTTTGCATACCGAAGGTTTAGATCATTGACATTTTTTTGAGGTGCTTGAATAAGCCTAACAGCTTAAATGTTTACATGGCGCGAGGTCTTGAAACAGACCTGACAGCTTAAATGTTTGCATATCGCAAGGCCCTCAGACAGCCTGACAGCCTTAAATGTTTACCTAAATAGACTTCTCGAAGTACATTTTTCCTCGAAATTTTCCATACAATGTTGCAGTGAATTTGGACAATATTGTTGTCCATCGCCAGTTG
This sequence comes from Picea engelmannii, assembly GCA_009831015.1. Lineage (NCBI taxonomy): Eukaryota > Viridiplantae > Streptophyta > Pinopsida > Pinales > Pinaceae > Picea > Picea engelmannii. The sequence continues at coordinate 305,057 of ML791082.1, read as the reverse complement.
AATAGGCATTGTATGCTTCATACTTCTTCTAGGCTTGGAATGCAATCTTGTCATCGTTGAAGCTACATAAATTGTTTACTAGTTCGGTGGGTGCTTCTTCTTCGTTGGTTCGTTGGTTGTTGCTTGTTGTTGTTTGGTTCAACTTTGCAAGGTTGGGGCCTTGCATTTGCAGTTGGATCTGTTTTTTTTTTTACTTTGCGGGGTCCAGGTGTTGCACCCACAATTCAACCTGCGCTTCTACCGTTCATCGTTTTGGAGTAAGTTTCGATGCCATAATTTCATTTTCTATTCCTTCTTTGTTGTTCAGTGTTTGCAGTTTGCAAGTAAGAATGTTTGCTTATTTCTACTAGCATGCTCGTCATATGTTTTTGGTTCCTTCTGTGCTTCGGCTACAGTTTGGTAATTGTTGGAGATGCATATGTTGTTTATCGGTGCGGTGGTTGTTGCTTGTTCATTGATTCGTTAGTTGTTGGTTGTTGTTATTTGGCTCAAGTTTACGAGTTTGGGGCCCTGGGGCTGGAGTTGGGAATGCTTGTGCTTTCTCGCTGGTTTGGTGCTTGTTGTTTTCTTTTGTTTACTTCGGCTTTGCAGGGTTGGGGTCCTGCGCCGGCAGTTGGAGCTTTTCTTTTTTTTTGGCGCTTTGTGGTGTTTAGGTCCTACACCTGCAAGTGGACCTGCAATTGTGTTGTTTGTCGTGTCTGGCGAAGTCGAGATCTGGCGCCTATTTCGTGCCCACCTGTTCTACTGTAAAATTTTATTGATACTTAAGTGTTGACATGATACAAAGTAGTGGCATAAGAAATAATTGGACAACTACATGTGCAATTGCAATATCCGTTGTCTTTTTGTTAAAATAAAACATGTGCAAAATGCACTTATTAACCATATATGGTGAAATGTGCCCATATCACAATACAACGTCTTTATCCTATACACAAACTAGTGTGACCACGATACAATTTGTCTTGTACTTGAGATATGATATGTACACCAAAGATACTGCAAAATTATATTTCCATGTCTAGAAGCATATCTGGATACTTTTCCATAGAAAACCAAAATCCTTTAGCTATGGCCATGCAATTTCTTAATATTTTGTGGCTTGTAATATATTTTGGGCAGGGAAAAACTTTATATATTTACAAACATGGATGGAGAAAAGAAAAGGTTCATGTTTCTAACTATCCTTTATTCTATTCATTGATTCTCATTTACTGTATGTACATATTACTTGTTCTCCGCTGCATACCAGCTTCCATTCATGTTCATTGTATTTTGTGTGTTCCCACATTCAAACAATAGCTGGAGAAAATGAAGGAGACTTAATTGCAGCGGTGGAAGAGGAGATACAAAGGTACATGCTTGTACTGTTATTTCATATTCCATTGTTTTGTATTTCATTTATTGTATGTATATGTGTTCACCTAGTTTATTGTATGTAGATATTGCGTACCTTCCTACATAATAACTTATCTTCATTACATGTCTTCCTGCATACTAACTTCCTTCATGTCCATTGTATTTATCCTGGATTGCTACATTTAAACAAACAGAGTGGCTAGAAAGGATGATGGACTCTTTGGCGTGAATGTAGAGGAGGAGTTACAGAGGTGCATACATGTACTCTTATTTCATATTCCAGTGTTTAGTATTCCATTTATTGTCTGTGTATTTGTTCTACTTGTTCTACTGCTTTGCACCTTTTTTACTGTATGTATATACTACGTATTTTTCTGCTTATTCTCATGTGAATCATATTCTCTTTACAACTACATTGAAATAAATAGAACTGCATTTCTTTCTTTTACATGTCTTTTTGCATACTAACTTGCCTTCATGTCCATTGTATGTTCGGTGTTGCTACCTTGAAAGAAACAGATTGGCTAGACAGGAAGATGAATTCTCATATGCGACAGTAGAGGGGTCTGTGGTACAATCTTCAAAAAGGTATACCAATTGTGCTAGTAAATTAAACATACAAAACAGGTGGGGGCATATAATATTGGACTAGAAAACGATGATTTGGCAACAATGGGCCTTTGTGCCCTCCCCGTTTCTAATTTTTCCATTTTCTATTATCCATTTTACTTTCTAATTTCTCTGCTTAGTCGTCTTTCCGAAAATGCCTTGGTGCACAGGTTGGCAGACTCACGGGTTCACATTTATGGTCATGCTTCTACCTTATTCCATACTTACCCACTTTGTCGATTGCAGGTGCCAGGCTGGCGGGTTCAATATTGTGCCTCTGGCTTCAGAGGTTCCGCGATATACAGATTGGTCGTCGTACCCCGCCATCACACACTATTTACTATTACACATTTTTTCATTCAAAAAATCCAAGGCATACAATTTGACCCTCAGGTCCTCATGTTTCCTTAGTATCCCTTGACACCCTATTTCGTATTCCATCTCCTTCAACCCTACATGTGACATTAAGAACAATTATGGACAATATACAATGCATATGCTTGTTTAGTCCTTCTGATGTTCATCTACACATGCTTGCATTAGAAAAAGTTGGACTAGTGACATGGCCATGAGCAGTCAATCATCCCAAACATCAGCAGACCAACAAGGCCAAAGGTAAAGATGCATGCAGTGTGTTCCTCATATGTTTACTAAACAAATATCCTCAACTATTTATTCATCTATGGCATGGTGAATATGTTGATTTCATCTGCAACACATACTTTGCAGTTCACAAGAAGTATCAACAAGTGCAAGCGAGACGCTGAACATAGTGCAGGTTCCGCAAACTAAGAGGTCTGGTTGCAAAACTCTGGCTCCATAGTTCATCCAAGTTGTGCGTCTACTTGTACATTTATGCCAGGAAAAAAAGAAAACAAAAAAATAATGCACACTACCATTCACATTACTTTTCCTATTAAAAAATTGTCACTAGGTCTAAACTTGTAACACCCAAAATACTATCAATAGAGGGCTTGAACAGCCACCGAACTTGACAAGTGTTCATCAAGGACATAATGGTCATCTAGAGCACCTACTTGGACAAGGCAAAAAAAATTAGATCCATTATGCGTGTTGACATGACAGACAAGGAGGCCCTGATGACAGTCACATTAACTATTCCTACACAACTTGTCTAGAAACATCCAGAAAAGATATTGCCAGGTAATGGGATATCCATTACAAATTTTAATATATTGCCCAAAACAATATATGACCATGGTGATTGTGATCGAATTATATCACTCAACGAAACAAGTATTGTGGAAAAAAATCTCGCTATTTGTTCAAAATATCATTTCGTCCCAGACGCAACTATAAGCCAACTTGCACAGAGCAACGACATTTACCCAATCGAAACCATTGCTGTAGCTATCACACTCACAAGAAAACTTGGCTCTTAACACATTCTCCATATAAAATATGGAGAGTTAGACAGCGACAAGGCAATGGTACCGTTCTCCATATCCAGTTTTGTCCTTTACTTTCACATGTCCATGTATCTCGGTTAAGTTACACAAATATTGCATTGTTCCATGTTGTAGCTGCAATTGTTCGATACCTATTCAAATTTGTTTTCGTCAATGGAACAACAATTGCATAAAGGGCAATTTCCACTTATGCTCTTCAAAAATATAACAAAGAAAAGAGATGTTAAATAAAGGATCTTTCGCACAACCCAAGCAACATTTGTAACAGAATTGCGAGAAGACATAGTACAGGATCTCAAGAAACTAACTAGATTTACAATTGTTGTGGGTATACATCTACAGATTCATCCTCACTTTGCTCATACAAATAGCCTTCACCAAATTTCTGCATTTTTTTTTTTTGTGAGCAGTTGTATATTATATTGTTCAATATATTAATTGTTATGCTCACATTTTGAGGTGTTATAGCGGGAAAACCCCCTATGGACTACACTAGGGTTTAACATGTAGGCAAATCTAATTGTCTAAAAGTATCCTACCTTTCTAACTACCCTGAACATATCCCACATTCATATATGAAAGACAAAGTGAAAAGATTAGGTAATTTTATCTTTTACTCTGTGTCTGATGTCGATCCTCTCCTGTTCAATAGCTCCGTTGATTGCAAGTCTCCTCCCAAGGCTGACCTGCATTCACAAATAGATAAACAGATAACTACAAACATGCATCTCATATATAAATCATGGGTTAGATGTTAGAATGAAACATAAACTGAATACAAACATTTGACACAACATATTTTGGTACAGGAAAGTATTTCTTTTATTGATATCACAATGTTTACTTACAACAAAGGTCGAAAACTGCTCCACGAACCTGGTCCGGGCTCCTCTTCACCAAGATCCAACTGCGCTTCCACGTATCTTTCTCCTCTCACACTTCTTCTAGGGAAATGGCATAGGCTTATGATGGAGGAAAAAAGGCAAGAATGGGAAATTTTTATGCAAATCTCACAAGGTGGCTGCAATTCTTGGGGCAAGGAGGGGATGTGAAACGGGCATAGTTTCACTGTTCTTATGCTTCTCCTTGGAATGAGACCCCAACACCTCATTTTATATGGGAAAGGGATGGTTATTCGGTTGGGTGGCGGGCTATAGGCGGTGGATCAGTTGGGAAACCACCCAATAGCCCGTAATCTCAATGAATTCCTTGCAACTTTTTAATTTTTGCAACTTTTGTGAGTATATGCGGGATGTAATGGTGTGTCTAGCGTATGTATGCGGGTTGTAGTGGTGCATCAAACATGTGTATGTGGGCAGTAGTGGTGCAGGGCACATATATCTTCAAAAATAATGTTTTTAAGAAGAGTTGCTCAGTGCTGGCTTGGAAAAATTTGCATGTGAGAGGGCCAAATGCCAGGTATGCATGTATGGTGCAATTTAGGGTTATAACAGATGCCCCCTAATGTGTGAGGTCAGAAGAGCATCTGATGGTCAAAATACATGATAAAATCTTCACCAATGTACGAAATGAGTGAGCTCGGGACCAGAGTTCAGGAGGTGCCATGTGCAAAAATAAAAATTGTCTCACCGAGGCGGGCATACCCATGCTCAGGATGAAATAAATCATGGATGCCAATCAAATAAACTGCAGATCCATGTCATATAACTATATAAAGTGTAGTCACGAGTAATACACAACGGATCTACATCTCAAAATCAAAGATATACATGTATAGTATCCATCTTCAAGAAGCCAATGACCCCTGATGGCTAGAGATGAGGCCTTCAGAGCTCGAGCAACAACTTCAAGATATTCAAAACTTGGGTAGGAGTGTAATGTGAGTGTATGAATTCACTACCCAGAAGTATTCGACGACTCGTTGGGGAATAGACAAGAGGATCTCGGTGATCAGGCAGAGAACTTCATTTATTTCGAACAAGGATTTGATTGGACTTTGGGGATGGTCGGGCATGAGGTCAAGATACAAATTATAGAAAGGCCGGCTTAGGTTGAGTAAAACTTCCCTTGGACAAGAGCATGGCAGATAATCAGACTTAGGCAGCATGACATTGACATAAGTTTACGATGCAGGAGGCAACACAAAATCTCCATGTGTTTGGAAGAATAACCAAATGGAGGAGGACATAGCTCTATGTAGTGAGAACAACTTCCTAAGGTCATATTAAATCCCAAAGATTGAAGAACAAACGAAAGTATGTGCTTTGTCCAAGGACGACTCATTGTGCTGCCATAAAAAGAAAATATATTCTCCGTGCTCTTTTTGGGGTATTTTTTTTTTTTTTTTGTCTTTTTCAATATTTTGAAGAGCCTAAAAAAGAATGAAAGAATGCTACATTACAAAGGAGGAACGAGTGTCACAAGCATACTAGTTCCAAGTGCAAGGAACACACTAATTCTCATAGCAAGGAGACATGTGCAGGAAAGGACACTCGGGGAAAATTCCTCCATGGGTCAAGGTGTCAGGTCGCAAAGGCAAAGTGCTACAAGGCTTGCGTATAAGGCATGCTTTAAAGGTTCAGTTGAGAGCAACATGGAGCCTGCTATCGCTCAGTTTGTAGTCTAGGTCATGTAGCTTGAAAAGTAAGGATCAAACTGGCGTAACAAGAGCTTCCCCACTGCAAGATACCAGATATATAAAATATGCAGTACAGAAATGAAATGCTAGAAATGATAGAATGATAGTAAAATATCCAGCATAATCTTCACCATACACAGAAATGATATACGAAATAACAACAGAAATATCGCTTTGATTCTGATAGCAATGTTCACAGGCCTCTTCGAGGGGGCAACCTCTAGTAGAGCAGCGCTCTGTTACAATAATCTCCAAGCTAGGTTTCTCATACCTTCGCCTCTTATTTATACTAAATATGTCTATTAAGAGAAGCATCTAGAGGAAGATCCTTCTAGAAGCGGAAGCTTCTATTAGGTCTTCTTACA
>ML791082.1:263017-291395 GCA_009831015.1 Picea engelmannii | reverse complement strand
TGGCAATGTCATACTGCTGGATACCTATGAACATAATGGGTCGGCTCATGATGAGACCTCCCATCCTCTTGGTTAGGTCTTGTTTTTTTTTTTATTATTTTTCTTAGGGTCCCTTTAGTTTCTTATCGAGAGGCCTTTTACTGCCTTCTCGGGGATCCCCCGGGCGAAGCATCTCTAGGATTCATTTCTTATGGATTTTATCTTTTACCAGCTGCTTTTACCCCCTGGGCCTTTAGCCCCTTCTTCCCACAAGACAAAGTGTAACCCCAAAGGTCATCCTAATGGCCAGACTAGGGGAATGGGATGGATGAATGAGAAATAAGATGTAAAATGATAAAATGGTGGGAGCGGACGATGGCTCTGCAAATCCCCCTTGGTGGCTAACCAAAACCCATGAATACAAGCTTTCTAAGTCACCCCGTCAATCACCCCCAACAATGGTCAAGTGGATTAGTGTAAGATCCAAGCAGTCATCAGAAATGAAAGGAACCTAATGCATATACAAGAAGGTTATAATGATCAAACATGACACATATCGTGATACCTCAGACCAATTACCTCATGGAGCAAGAGTCCTCTCTGATGCAAGTCCAAGCCGATGGTGATGGAAGTTGTTGCTGCTGACAGGACAAATCTGGTGAAGAAGAAGAAAGATGGGCCTTCCAGGGCCATGCTCAAGTCAATCTTGCTCTCGGTACTTCATGCCTAGGACCTGTGGGCCTCAAGACATGATCTCCTAGTTATCCCTAGATATCAGGGATAATAGAGCTGACATTCAGCCAAAGACGCAGAGATGCAAATGCGATTATCTAGACACAATGAAACCCCCTTCAATGTATTTTTCACGAGCCCAGACAAGGTAAGCTCGGTAGTTTTTTCATGTTTAGAGAGTTTGAAAAAACATAAAAGAAGACTCCACTAGGGTACCTTTTTCGAAGGTAGTCTAGTCAGTTCAAAAAAGGGGTAAACTAGCACTGAAAAGACTTCTATTCAAAACCATTTTAACAAGTGTGACAAAGACAAGATCACTCGACAATCTTTTCAATTTTAAGGAGTCTGAAAAGAGCTTAACTATGGACTCACAGCCTTTTTCTAGATTTAGTCTCCTTAGCCCGAAAAAGTATAAAATCTACTTAGGAGAACTCTCCCGGCGAGACGAATCTACTGAGGTGTACCTTTTTCCTCTTTAATCTACAGGCCGGAAAAGGGGGTAAACTCATACTAGTAGATGTTTTTTCTGAACCAATTTAACGAGTGTGAAAGAACAAGGTCACTCGATGATCTTTTCAATTTTAAGGAGTCTGAAAATAACTTAACTATGGACTCCGTAGGGGATGTTCTTCTGGACCAATTTAACAGGTGTGAAGGAACAAGGTCACTCAACAATATTTTCAATTTTAGGGAGTCTGAAAAGAGCTTAACTATGGACTCCATGGGGGTTCCTTTTTCATAAATTTAGTCCCTCAGGCCCGAAAAATGGTTAAACTTATACTTGTGAATACTCTTCTAGCGAACCGAAGTTCCTAGAGTATACCTTTGTTCGTACAATTGAACATCTGCACTGAAAAAGGGGTATACTATTGCCGGACAGACGTGCCTTCAAATTTTAGTTTGGCGAGCATGAAGGACAACAAGATCGCTTGACAATATTTTCATGTTTAGAGAGTCTGAAAAGGGCTTAAAAGAAGATTCATTTTCTGGGAGTCCCGAGGGTGAGGCCAAGAGTTATGACACATCAGACATATGAGGCTTAATCTCATAATCATGACATGACTAACAAGGACTCCCGAGCCTAAAGTCATTAACGACGACATGGATGGCAAAAATGCAACCAGGATCTACCTAGGGAATCCATGTAAAGGTAGGCTCTACCACCTCACCACGACACTTCTAAAACAATAATGATGGTTTTGTACCGCATTTCGATGGGATCGACCCTATGGCAAAGCGAAAAAGACAACGAGATGCAGAAAGTGGAGGTGGAAACCTAACTTAAACGCAAAAATTTGGAAAAAATGACTTTTACCAAAGGACCTTTAAAAGTGACCCAACTCCCAATTTTTTTTCCAAACCAAAGGTGAAGTTCATCGTAACATCTAATTAGAAACTCAAAAACCATTCTAGATGATTTTCAAGCCAGAAAAAACGACAAAAGGGTTCAAAAAAGTGGAAAAAAGTGGAAAAAAGGGCCAAAAAAGTCTATAAATAGAAGCTGACAGCGCATTTTCATCATTGCAAATTGAGAATTAACCAAAAAGCTAAAAAGACCCCTTTTCTAAAAGAGTTGATTCCAAGAGCTTTAGAGGATGAAACAAACTTCCGCTTGGACCAAGTAAGTACAAACCAACCCCTCTTGCATTTCCATACTTATTTCATGCATTTCTTTTAGTTTTTTTTAGGGGGGTGCACCCTCCTAAAAAAGGGTGGCCCTGGGTGTACGCAGGTTGTCCAAGGATAGCCCGCGTATGCCCGCAGGAAGAAAAGAATTTTCCCACGTGCATACATGATTGTGTCTCAAGACAACTCGCGTACACCCTCAAGAACATGGAAAAATTGAAAATACAAGAGTTAACTCCACTTTGAACTTTTCATTTGATAGGATGTATGTCCACTGGAGAGAGAGGGAGCATAAAGACATTGATGTTTTGGTTGAAGAGGACCATGCATCTGTTGCCACATTGAAACAATGTGGGTTATGAAAGTTTTTCCGGTGCCCATTCATGAGGGCACAACCCAGGCTATTGAATGCCTTGGTGGACTATTTTCACCCCAACACAGAGGATTTTAGGCTCGAGGGGAAGTCATTGACTCCAACGACTGAGGAAATTTACTTTCTGATTGGCCTCTCGAGTAGAGGGGAACAAGTCAACTTGCGTTTGTTTCCCCCAGAGCCTCATAACATCGTCGAGGTGATCGGACTACATTGTGAGGCCGGCATTGAGAAGGTAGGTTCTCAGGTGCTTGTTATCCCCGATCTCTAGGGATAACTAGGAGATCATGTCTCGAGGCCCATAGGTCCTAGACATGGAGTACCGAGAGCAGGATTGACCTGAGCATGGCCCTGGAGGGCCCATCCTTCTTCTTCATCATATTTGTCCTATCAGCAGCAACAACATCCATCACCATCGGCTTGGACTTGCATCAGAGAAGACTCTTGCTCCATGAGGTAATTGGTCCAGGTATCATGGTATGTGTCATGTTTGATCATTATAACTTTCTTATATATGCATCAAGTTCCTTACATTTCTAATAACTGCTTGGATCTTACACTAACCCACTTGACCATTGTTGGGGGGATTAACGAGGTGCCCTAGCAAGCTTGTATCCATGGGTTTTGGTTAGCCACCAGGGAGGATTTGAAGAGCCATCGTCCGCTCCCACCATACTATCACTTTACATCTTATCTCCCATACATCCATTCCATTCCCTTAGTCCGAGCATTAGGATGACCTACTTGAGGGGTTACACTTCGTCCTGTGGGAAGAAGGGGCTAAAGGCCCAGGGGGTAAAAGCAGTTGGTAAGAGATAAAATCCATAGGAAATAAACCTAGAGATGCTTCGCCTAGGGATCCCCAAGAAGGCAATAAAAGGCCTCTCGATAAGAAACAAAAGAGACCCGAAGAAAAATAACAAAACAAGACCTAACCAATAGGATGGGAGGTCTCATCACGAGCTGACCCATTATGTTCATAGGTATCTAGCGGTATGACATTGCCATTATCTGGTTACCACGCTAGGGCAATGACCTTTGGTTGCATGGCCAAGGGAAAGGGGGTCTCATCACGAGCCAGCCTTATCATCTCTGCGAAAATACCAGTGGGTAACACTGTCATCTCTGGTCACCACGCCAAGGCAATGTCCTCTGGTCAGACCTTGAAGTAAAAAGAAATAAAAAACAATAAATAAGGAATAAAGGCAATAAAGGGGCTTGGAAAAAGTGCATCCATGACAGGTACAACTCACCTCCTACAAGGGCACCCACGGACAATACCTGCCCTTGGTCTTCACTATGACTCGACATCCTTAGACCATATCACTTCATGAACATGGGTTGAATAATATTCTGTGGAAACTTTCCTCTTCTTATGGATACCAGCCCAATAGGTTGTTCTGTCTATTTCTTCAACTTTGTATAGTAGATCAGTGTAATGTCTTTGAGCTATTAGAGGATATGCTAGGGGTTTTATGCATGTATTTGATAAATTTAATGATGAAATATGATTGACATTGCTATGATCCCAAGGACTGATGAGCCCATGGAGGGTAAAGTTTTTGATGTGCAGGACCATACCCGACGGACAGGTACCAATGGACCGGTACACATGGGGATATGATTAGCTCGAACCTCCATGGGGCTGAAGAGCCCATCAGATGGTTGATGGGATGGTAGAGACAAGACAACATTATGATGAGCCTTTGTATGAGAAGAAAGAAGGACGTTCCACCCAGGACACTTTGGCAAAAACCGGCCTAGGCGGGATCACCCATTTCAGATGGAACGTTTGCCCCTTGATGGATAGGATGTCACCTAGCAGAGCAGGATGTTATCTTGAGCATGTGGCAGTGTGATGAGGCTATTTGGCACGCGTGGCAGCTTGGAGGAGGCCTAGAAGGGCCAACGTCTGGCTTCTGGATGCTGGATATGCCCAAAAAGGGCCAACGTCTCCCTCAAAAGGGCTTGACGTCCCACTTTTTGCTCATATTATGTCTTTTTTCTAGCAGTTAATGCAAAAACAACGTAAATTTTGTAGTCAGCCTTGTCGATTGTTTTAATGACCTATTTTTTAATTGAAAGGTCATGGATTGGTATAAATTGAGGACATTTTTCCTCATTTTGAACATAACATAACTCACTCTCTTGTGAGATCTTAAAACTTGTGCCCTAGTTTGGTGCTCTTGGTCTTTTAAAGTGAGGTGCAACTCTTCTTGGAGGATTTCTCTTGGCATTTATGGTGTTTCTCTCATGGAAGGTTTACAACTAGGGTTTGATTAAGCATTCTTCATGATATGTAAGTGAATTTTTCATGCAAAACTTCTTAAGTGAATGGTTGTAGGCTTAATTTCTTACATTTTTCTATTATATTGTTGAATCTTGAAACCCTAGGTAGCAAGCACACTAGTAGGTCATTGCTATATGTCCCCATGTTTGAGAAATAGTCTTAGCCATTGATAAAGGAAGATATAGCCTAGTCGTTACTACACTTTTCTCCCTTTTTCTGAGTTAGTATTAAAGTTATAGGTTGAAAGGAGGAGACGTTCTAGGCCTAGTTGAATCTACATCCAGGGTTTTAACCTTCTAGGGTTTGAAAGCCTTGTCCCTGCAACACTTTCTCCCTTAAATTTGTACTTTGAAGCAAGCCGTTTTGCCAAGTGTATTTAGAGAAAGAGGAAGGAGCATGAGGCCTTGCTTAAGAAACACCAGAATGAGCCTCCTTCCCTTAGGGTTTTGATTCTAGGGCCCTGCCATTGCAGCACCATAGAACCTTACCTTCCAGTCTCTAAATTTTAAGTCCTCCCGAGACCTTATGTCCTTGCTTTTGACTCCATTTTACCCTAAGGCACTGGTTAGACTTACAACGTTGAGCTTTTGCTGTGTAAAATCATCTTTCAAACTTCAAATTTTGAAACCCTATCTAACCCTAACGCTACTAACTGAGGCTGACGTCATACTTGACGCAACAGGACTTCTAACTAAGCAATTAACGATGACGTCAAGCATTTATTGAGCTATTGTTGATTGAAAATACTGTTGGCTTGGTCATTTTTTGTAGACATTGATGAATTGGTGATCTTGCATAGGCTATTTAGCAAAACGTTGACCTCATTTTGTCTATTATATTGCTTGTTAAATGAAATCAGATAGTCAAGAAGTACTAACCCTTTGAATTATAACCTGCAAATATACATATTGTGTTGTTATTGTCTTGTTCTGGGCAGGTGTTCTCAACAGGGACTTCACTTCTTTATTGGCTGATTAGCCGGAATATCTGATACTGGTGGTAACCTGAGAGGAGGGAAAACCCTAACTATTGACCTTATATTCTTTGCCTGTTCAAACCCCAGGTTACCGGGGATGTCTCCCTTGGGCTAACCTCCCTAAACAGAAAGAACCTCCCCATCGAGGTGACATTGGGTGGGGAAGGTTCCTGTTACGCCAGTTTGTCCACTATCCTGTAGCCTGTGACCTAAAATACAAACTGTGCGAAAACAATGCCAATACACAAGATCACCAACCTATCACTGAAAGTGGTAGTTTTACTCATTGGGAGGATCACTAGATCCATGGCCTTACATCAAGCCTCCCAGGTGCACATGTATTGTGCAGTGCAATGCTTGAATGCATGAGTGTTCGATTGGAGCATGACCATGCTTGACTAAATGAAGAGATAGCTTATAGAGTGTCATGGGCGAAGTAACAAAAACTTTAGGTTTGGTACTATATTATGCTTGTTCTTCTTCGAGAGGGTACCCAACATGAGTCCACGAGAGACAATACAGGGGCATGTGGCCTCCTTCCCAACAATGTGCAGGTGGGAGGCATTGATTCCGCGACAAGGGAGAGGGATGCCATAAAGGCCTTCAATGATACCTTTTTTTACTGGTGGGCATGGAAGATTCCGGCTATAGAGGACTACCCCTATGCCAGAATCAACTTTTCCAAGGATCTGGACGTGCCCATACCTCTTGGAGAGGAGCGAGGATAGATAGGTACGTTTGTTTTCAAAGTTATTTTATTTTTAATTTCTTTTTATATATATCATTTTTATGTGAATTAGAGTATCTAACAACTATGTATCTGTTATGTACATATGTGGGACCAATGCATCCAACATAATTCTAGAGGACCAAGTGGCATCCTTGACCAGAGGCAGTACCAGCCACAGTCGTCGGACCAGCAACAACAGTAGGGGGACCTCCATCCGGAGAGGCCGAGAGAGTTTTGTGACGGGTGGAGTGGAACCTCACCGCGTTCACTCGTGCAGTCTCCATGGCCGAGATCAAGGATCTCCCACCATCGATGAAGCCTCACGTAGTTGGGGTGCCACAAACCTCGGTCCAGCTCTTCCGGTGTTTGGAAAACATTGTTGTTCACTATGGCAGGGCCAACATGCCTTATGCTTAGCTTAGGATGGACCACTTACGTGCCGAGGGCACTCTTTGTATATTTTTGAGGGCATAAGCCCTGTGATGTATACTGGATTTATATTTTTGATGCATTCGTGCCCACCTATGTACTCAGAGACTTTTGATATATATATATATATATATATATATATATATATATATGTGTGTGTGTGTGTGTGTGTGTGTGTGTGTGTGTGTGTATTTACATCTTTTATGTCTTATGGATAACATTTATTTTTACAAATGTATGTACATGTATATGTGTGTGCAATATGCCAATCTAATACTTGATTAGCTAGAGTATCAATCATTTGATTTAATCTCCTAGGAACATGGATATACGTAATGTAATCAAAGCAACGTTCTAAGAGACGTACCCTAGGGAATCGTCGGTGTAAAGTAGGATCATAGATGCGGTAAACCCCATTTAACTGGGACACAACCAACTTTGCATTTAAGTAGACCCAGAGGTGAGAGATACCATGCGAAAAAGCGTCACGAAGCAACTCTATTACTGCGATGTACTCGGTGACATTGTTTGTGGCGTCACCTAAACAGATACCTCCAGTAGATAGCAATTGGCCTTGAGGTGTGAAGATCACCCAAGCTGTGGAAGCAAGCCTCTGAGTGTGTCAGCTAGCGCCATCCGTGAACCCAACGAACACCTTTGATTCACTTGACATCTGCCAGAGTGAAAAAGATGATGTAAATGATGACACGTCCATAAAACAAAAAGAAAAAAAACTAACTGTATAAAAACTATACATATGTACAAGAAGTCACCCAAGGTGACCCACCTACAAGTACTACTTCTTGAGGTAGAGCCCATTTCTAGGCTCCGCCAAAGCATTTACCTCAAATTCAACCAGACGATAAGCGCCCTTCTTTAGTACCTCCTTCATGATGAAAGGTCTGAACCACATGGGTTTGAACTTGCCTGACCCCAGGGGATCCTTATCTTGGTCGCAGACCAAGACAAGGTCACCTTCGAAGAAAATTCGAGGACGAACAAACCAATCATACTAACACTTGGCTCGTTGCTTGTGAGCCTCATTAGCCAAGGCTGCATCATAGCGTTGCTCATCGAGTTGCTCGAGATATAATAAGCGTTCCTCAAGCGGATAAGTGTCTGGCAATAACTGCACTGCCAACTTTAGAGATGGGATCTGGCACTCTATTGGCAAGACTGCTTCTAGCCTATAAACGAGTTGAAAATGTGGGAAACCGATGGAAGTCTTTATAGACGTTTGGTAGGCCCACAATGCCAAGTATAACATCAAATGCCAATTTGACTTGGCATAATTGATTGTTCGCTACAGGGCATTTCGGCATTCCTGTGATGAAGTGTCTCGACACTCCAAGTCGCAATCCCCAAAATGGAGCTTAGCTACTCTAGCTCCTTCCCCTCATATGACCACTGGCGGTAACCACAACCTACGCCAAAAAGGCACTTCGCATTTTGGCATTTCGCATTTTGACGTTTCTGTGATGAAGTGTTTCGACACTCCAAGTCGCGATCCTCGATATCCTCTTTTCTCCGATCGACGACCCACGACCTTTCGTGATCAGACGGTCCTGATCTCATCAGGACTTTGCGTTTCACGTATCGTGATATCGGAGGTTGGAGCACCTCGTTTCTTTGACTTTCCAGTCAGTGAAAAGATGATCTGTGACCACATGTCCTACCCGAAGATGGATCCTCCTGCTTTCAGGATTTTATAAGCCCACTTCACTTTACACTTTAAAGAACGTGCAGGTTCTCCTGGATCTGACGATGGTCGGGCCCCGTGCTCAGATCTAACGCCCGAGATTCGTTCTCTTCTATTGCATGCTCCTTCCTTTATGAATTCATTACTCATTCCTTTCTGAAATCCTGAGTTTCGAAGGTTCCTTTCTGCTAACTACCGTGCAGTTTCTTATCTCGGTCTTATGGATTTAAGTTTGAAATTAATGACAAAACTAAGAAAACCAAGCTGTGTGCAAACTGACCAACAAACTCCCCCTTTGGCATTGATGGAAAACATGGCAAAATTTAAATCTCTTCTCCCCCTTTTGACATCTATGGCAAAGGAAACAACCATACTCCCCCTGAGCAACGAAAACCAACTGTAAAGATGTGTCATTTCAGCAGTAACTCCCGCTATCAAAATAGTCAATAAACCTGTGTAGTCTGATTTTATTATGAAGCCCTTGCAAAATTTGAGAGTGAAATGAAATTACAAAGGGTAAACCCCCAACTGATCCCTGAGACTTTCAAATTGCATTTTAGGTAAAGGTTTAGTAAATACATCTGCAATATGATCCTTTGTGCCAACATATTCCAGTTTAATAACATTAGACATAACCTGCTCTCTTAGAAAATGAAATTTGATGGGAATGTGCTTTGTTTTTGAATGCATAACAAGATTTTTAGAAATACTAATTGCACTGGTATTATCACAGAAGATAGGTATAGGTTCATCATAATGAATATGGATATCTTCCAGCATCTATTTCATCCATAGAACCTGAGTGCAACAAGCTGCAACTGCTATGTATTCTTCTTCAGCAGCAGACAGAGACACTGCTGATTGTTTTTTACTTGAACAACTTATAAGATATCCTCCAAGAAAAAATGTTACTCCACTAGTACTCTTCCTGTCATCAACACAACCTTCCCTGTCAACATCAATGAAAGCATATAAATCAAGTTGATTACCTGTAGGATACCACAAACCATACTCTGTTGTTCCCTTAAGATATCTGAAAATTATTTTGACTGCAAGTAGATGAGAAGTTTTTGGTGAAGCCTGAAACCTGCCAACTTGACAAATTGCATGCATAATATCAGGGCTTGTAGTTGTAGCATAAATAAGACTACCAAGCATAGATCTGTACACTATCAGATCAACATTTTCATTTGAACCTCTCAATTTCACAACCACATCATTGTTATCAAATAATATCTCAAAGGGAACCAATCCTTTGGGAATATGATTGCTAGGCAACTGGGAAATCTTGTGGTTTGCAATCTTGTTCAGGGATTTATCAACATGAGCACTTTTCTCATCATCTGGGTCTTGATCAATGTGAAGAGCAGAAAATTCCTCTATTGTTTCCAAAAATCTTTTTATTTCAATATCATCTTTAAAAACCTTCCAATGTTTGACATTGTTCGGTATAGAAGGCCTATACTTCACCTCAACATCATACTTGAGTTTAGGAGGTAGTGGGATTTTAAAGTTACTAGCATAAACATACAGGGAATCAACCAATGCATTATCTTCTCTAGGGACAAAGGATATGTTGAAATCTAGAAAAAAATTGTCGATAAGGTCCCATACCTCATTCCTTTAAGTCCTCAATCTTGGATGCTTTGCTTGATATATATTTCTGAATTGATACACAATCAGCTTTGCATCTCCAAAAACTGATAATTCTTCATTTTTCATATCTTTATCTACCCTTATCCCCAAAACCAGAGCCTCATATTCTGAAATGTTGTTTGTGGTTTCAAATTCCAATTTGAAGGACACAATTATGACTTCTTGAGAGGGATAAATGAAAACAACTCCAACACCAATGCTATATTTAGAAGATGCCCCATCAAAATACATTTTCCAAGTTTGAGCACCTTGTCTAACTGTTTCACATGTTTTTTCCAAAAGAAAAAAGCGTAAATTTTATTAAAAATAAAAATTACATTTTGAATAATGCATAGAGAGAGCATGCATTTAGTATAAAAATGCTTTCAACCTCAAGAGGAAGAAAAGCTCAGCAAAAATGGCCCTAAAAAAGTAGCCTCGGTAAGAATGAAGTCTACAAAGAGAATAACCACCAATCTCAGCCAGTAAAACAATAGAAGCAAAGCAGAAAGAGAACATGGACGGACTAGGCTAGAGCGACAAATAAAACCCCTCAAAATACAGGACCAGAGGGACATCAAGAGAGCATGCAACCATGGAACTAGAAAATTCTCGTCCTAGACAGACCTCAAAGTGTTGATCCAAATCTAAAAAATAAACACCGCACACCCGTAAAAGAATGACTTCAAAGTTTCAAACCTCGATCATAAACCCAACCTCCACTCCAAAACCTAGACCCGAGGGGGATGCAAAGACCCCCAACCACCAAGACTACTGTTAAAAACCTGACATTTCCTTAAGCCCAGAACGAACCAGTTGGGATGGATTGGTGAGTTCCAACCCCACAAAAAACTTTCGAGAAAGCCCACACATACTAAAGGCTGAAGAAAAAATGACCAACAACTTGTAGTCGACGAAATAAGCACCATATACACAGATCTAAGATAAAATAACTAGCCCCCCCCCCCGCAGACTCACCCACAGGCTTGACTGCAACCCTCAACCAAAAAATGGATCCTCTCCAAAGGCGTGTCCACCTAAATGGGTCCATGATGAACCATCTAGAAACTAGTAGTGACAACCAAAGATCGACTCCTCACATACGAAAGAAATAGAAAAAAAAGTACCACCAACTAAGAACTCATACATAAACATGCATCAATCATCAGATAACCTGCCCCAACAATGCATCCGAGAGATCCAGAGCGTTAAGAACCAAAGGAATCCATCCGAGACTGAAAGAAGCCGATATTAAAAAACTCCAGTAGGGAAACAACCCGAGATTCCTACCAAAGAAATGAGACCAAAAACACACGCCAAATGACAATTCAACGGGAACAAAGGTGATCCAGACACGAACAAGCACAAGGAGAAAAGCGAGACAAGAGGAAAAATAAAAAAATTCTTGCGGCCTACGGCTAGGGTAAACCCTAGCTGCGACCACTGACCGATCAACCTCCACCCGAGATAATCGTTCCCCCCTAACTATTTCACATGTTGTTGGTGATTGATTTCTAATTTCCAGTGGTGACTAAAGAAGATCAGTAAGCTGCAAAATGCTAGATCCCAAATCAGTGTTAACAAAATAAATATGATGGTTTGTGGGATTAGCTTCATCACTATTAATATAAGCCAACTGTTCTTATCTATGAAACCTTCTGTGTTCACCCCCAAAGATTGGTATAAAGGCATAAGAGAGATCCATTTGGAATGAGCTCCCAACCTTTTAATCCATTATCTGGACAATAACATCCTAAACTTGGGGGGAACATATGAAACTAAAATATCCATGACTATACTCTTCATGGGTATTTGAAAGAGAGTAACAACCAAATGTTTAATCACCCCAAGGCATTTCACCTTTCTTGATTCAAATTAATATATATCAAGATAGGCTTTGGAGATTTCCAGACCCAATTCATCCATGACAGACTTAGGCATTAAGTTATGGGATGCACTTGAGTCCATAAGTCAATTGTGCATGATTTTATCATGTACAATTAATGAGGTGTAAAAAGGAGGAGAGGAGTCATCTCTATCTTATACTAGGGGCCCCAATATAAATACAGGCTTGTCATCTTGAAAATTAACTGAGTCTGTTGAATGGGAAGAAAATTCAGGCTGCAACATTTTAGAAATGGATTTCTTGAAATCTTCATTCTTTATCAACTCTAGGAATGGGACTGGAAATTTTCATTCTCAAAGTTAAAAGAAAATGGGGATTTCAAAATTTTCTTGGTTTCTTGAACAAGGGCTTTAATCAGAGGTTGATTATTCTGTTCTTCATTTCCTTTATTTGGTGCAAACACTATTTTAGTATAAGTTTATGATTTTTTCTGATTAGATGTACTAGGATTTCCCTCTTTTTGTTTTGACCTCAAATTTTACTTGTCCCGAGTTTCATTTGTTTTCTCTCCCTTACTTAACTCATTTAGATGAATGTTCATTATAGACTCTTCATAAGAAGATTGAGTTAGATGAGGGGAAGTAGATGTGTCCCCCAAACAATGAATTTCTTGATCTGCTTCCTCATTTTCTCCTTCTTCATCATCAACCATATTGTTTTGAAGAGGGGTTTGAACCTTTTGATCTTCTCTATTCCTTTGATCTCTTTGAAGAATTTGAGGTGCATTGTTTTGTCTTCTGAAATTGTTTCTATTTCCAAAATATTGTGTGTTTCTATTTTCTTGTCTCCCTTCAAGATTTAGTTTTTCGATTTCTGTAGAAAGTGACTTGAATAACTTAGTTAGTTTATCGACCCGAGGGTTAGTTCCTAAAGCATTAGAAGTTGAAGCTTATTCATTTTGTTTCCTTCTATCCCTATCATATTTTCCTCTTAATTTATTTGCTGCCAATATGTTTTATTCCACCTCTAGAGAAACATCTTGCATATGGGCTAGTGAAGTAGACATTCTCTCTCTCAACAAAATACAAAACTCAGGGTCAAAGGCACTAACATAGGTTATTTTGGCAAAAGTTTTAGTAGGCTTGATCTCAGTTGGTATTTTATTATACAATTTATTAAACCTCTTTGAAAAGTCTGATACCAATTCTCCTTCTTTTCTTTTGAGAGCCCCAAATTCTGTGATGTAATATAAAAAAACTTTTTTGTCACCCCAATGCCTTAAAAATGCATCATCTAGGGCTTCAATCCCAACAATTTATCCAGGGGATAAAATCCTAAAATATTTTCTAGCTTCTCCATCAAGACTTTGTACAAAATTCCTCATCCAAACATCCTCATTCTCAATATTCAAATTATCAACATAACTATAAAATGCTGCAAGGTGTTCTTCTGTAGTGATATCTTCTTCTCTTGTGAACTTGGGCATATACTTTAGGTAATCTCCTATTGGGAGAGAATTAATAGGCCGAGGAAGCACTAGAGGGTCATGCCTAACAGCCACAATGGCATCCATTCTGTTTTGAGAAGGATTAGCCCCTGGTAATTGATTAGGAAAAGGAGGATTCTGAATTCTGGGAGAAGTAGGAGGTGATTTGACAGGTAAAGATGCAATATGAATAATACATAATTTGGGAAAATGAAGAGTATAATATGGAGGAGTTTTAGACTTAACAGAAAGTGGCTAAGTCTTGGATGAGGATGGGGGAAAATCAAGAGGAATTGAGGTTCCTTCTGCTTTGGTCACAACAAATTTAAAAGAATGGGGATAAGGAGAACATAAGAGAGGAAAATCTTCCAAACTCTCAAGCCTGAACCAATTTACAACTTTTTTTTTTTTTTTGTTAATTTGTGCAAGACCTGTTGGCTACGCGATTAACCTGTGGCTTGAGAAACCACGACTCAGGGGCATCTAAGCCGTCAAAATCACCAGGGGATTGCACCCAGCCTGAGCCACACCAACCCTTAACATGGTTGGATTTTTTGTCCCTACAGGTTTCGAACCGGTGACTTTAACAACAAAGAGTGGCTTAACAACACACTCCGTCACCGACTGCCCTACACCTCGGGGACAACCAATTTACAACTTCAGGGGATGCAAGAAAATCAAAATTTTCAAAATTTTCTTCTTTCATCTCAGGAGAAAAAGATGAATATTCTACAGGAAAATCTCCTAGTGTTGACTTTACAAGAGTTTCAACAACAGGAAAATGAGAAACATGAGTAACAACAACTGGTCTATTGAAAGCAAAGTCATGTAAATTTCCAGAAGTACATGAGGATTTGGAAGAGGAATATCCTTGCAAAATGTTTCCCTTCTTTAAAATATTTTCTGGATCAGTTTTAGGTGCAGCCAGAGGTGACTGTGGATTTAACCTCGTGTGTCTGCCTTTGGGAGCCACAAATGAACTTTGGATTTGCCAGGTGCAATATGCAGTCCTCGTTTTACTGATTACTGTGCACCATCAAAATCAGTATTTCCTTGTCGTACAAACCAGGGAAAAATCTTCAATACATTCCCCGACAACGACACCAAAAATGTTAGCATTGAGAGTCACACTTAGACTGCTGTAAGTGCAAGCCCAAAACCCATCATAATGTGAAAGGTAAATGTTTATAAAATGTGGAAAATGGATGGAAAATGCAGTAAAGGATGTCAATCACAGATAACTCCATGCAATATACACAAGCAAATAAGGACTTGAATAACTTTAGATAAGGTTTTAAGAGATAAAGTAAGTAGGTGGAAGACTTGACAAGAAATGTGTAATATGTATATCATCTACATCAGGTAATACTGACACACATATGAAGAAAACTCTCTGAAATAATAACCTCTTAAAAACAAAGAGAAAGACTCTGATATATTTGTAAACAATATCACAATAGATCCTTTATTGCAACAAAGATACAATCAACCAGATGAATCATTCAACAGACTGTAATCAAAGAAAGATAGAAAAAAGATGATAAGAATAAAGAATGATTTCCATTATCCAAAGTGTCTTAGATATGATCCATACATTAGGAGATAATCTATGTTACATAGATGATATAAAAAATAGGAGTTCCTCTTACCCCATTCGAACCTCTCCTCAGTCTTACAATACTCTTTTTATAACCTAAACTATCATTGACAACTTTACAATTCAAATTACAACTTCCTCATAGGATCCATGTGCCTAAGGGGACCATGGAAACATGTGTACAACATAAATGAAACATAATGCCACTTTCCAGGATGATGTTGGAAACGTTTGCAACATTTTTTTAATGGATGATGATGTATCCATTCGAGTGCATTTTCTTTGGGCAGGTGGCCTCCCAGATCGCAAATGACCTTCAGAAAGATGGTACACATCCATATTGACATCTGTTAGTTGCTCTTCCCTCCAAAAACTCCAAAAAATTGAGTTCACAACACAGTGTTGCAAGTTGCCCTGAAACAACCAGTTCATAGCACCAAGCATTGTGAACGTTTCTTGTAGTGGTCTGTTTCTCTTTACCAAAGTTTTTAACATCTCAAAATTATACCAAGTTCCTAGATATGTTGCAAAAAGTTCATTACCTGGATATATGACTGGAGGAAAACACCAAAATTGCTAATTATGGTTTAAAAATCATAGCCATCACCAAAAGTGTTGTAAAATGCATGAAACAAGAAATTTGACCAAAACTGATGCTGTTTGTGGAGGCTCAATGTCTTCATCTCTTAATTTTGGAGCTTATTCTAGTAGCAACCTTGGGCAACATGTCTAGGTTTCTTTTGGCCAATTCTTCTTTGAAATACTGCAGCTCTGCCTTCAATTTTCTGATTTGAGCTTGATGGGATCTATTCTATCTATAGAGTTTCCTAAGCTATCTGTGAAGGGGAAAGAATATTTTAGCCTAGAACCTGGCCTTGTCAAATTTCATGGTACATGCACATCATTCCCTTAAGCTTCTTCCTAGAATCCAAGTCTTCCTTCTTCAATTTATCAACTTCAACTCTTGCTTCCTTGAGTTGCCTCTTGAGCCTCTTAAAGGTGGGGTTGCTTTCATGTTGAGGAGTAGTGATATCAAAAATTTCAATAGGTTGCTTAGAAGATTGAGATTTTCCTTTCTGCTAGGCTGAGGTATTTGCTATATCATCCTTCACTAGGACATGTTGTTTGGATGCTGCCCTAGTAAAAGGCCTCCTAGGTTTAACCTTGTCTGCAACAATGGGTGGGGAAAAAACCAAATTTGTTCCTCTCAAGCTTGTGGGTTTTCTTGAAGGAACCTCTTGCTTCTGTTTCATTTGTATCTCTAACAACCTTATCACTTATTGTCACCCTTTTATTCTTGCTAACCTCTAAATACACAATCCTCTTAACATGACTAGGACTTTGTATCTTGGACTGTGGAGTGGGGGAAACATCTAACTGAAACTGCTATGAAGTGATGAATGTTTCCAAATCATTGTTTGTATTTCTAAACTCCTCCATTACTAACATCTTAATAATTCCATAATGAAAGACACTAGTGTCTACTTTCTTTGACTTGGCTTGAACTTTGTCAAACATCTTACCAATGCTTCTAAAAAGATAAAATGGAAGGTTCATGGCTTCCTTCCCTGTGAAGTGTAACAACAACTAGATGTGGTATAGGTAAACCATGTTGAACCTCCCTTCACATGTGAATTATCTCTGGATAACCTTCAACATCTTATCAAAACCTTCAAGCATGTGGATTCTAGGTACCCCTTTGGAAAAGTTGTCCTCCTGATACTCTGGCTTAAGGAATTCCTTTGAGAAGGAAGAATTTAATACCATAACTTTGAACCATTTCTCTCCACTATTGGGTATCTTTGTTGCAACAGAGATGGAAATATATGAAAAATCAAACTCTAACATTCCCACTTTGGTTTTAATCCCATTAAAGTTGAGTTC
Organism: Picea engelmannii; assembly: GCA_009831015.1. Classification (NCBI taxonomy): domain Eukaryota; kingdom Viridiplantae; phylum Streptophyta; class Pinopsida; order Pinales; family Pinaceae; genus Picea; species Picea engelmannii. Next base: position 274,113 of record ML791082.1, on the reverse strand, counting down.
AAACTCTCTATCCACCTCTGGATGCCCCCTCTGCATATTTTGACATAAATTAATGCAACCTACCCTCTGAAAGGCTTCCCTGAATAAAGGTTCAGAGTTAAGGAGATTCATATTATAAGGCTATGTCCTTACAATCTCCACTCCCTTGTGAGTCTCCTTGTGTTGTTGACTATCCATAACTACTACTGGAAAAAATTCTTTTATGTAAGTTTTAATGACAACTAGATGTGTGAAAACAAGGAATACATAAAATTAGGGTTTTGATGACATAACTCTTTTCAAAAGGCTGACCTTGTATATATATTTATACACCTCACTCTATACAAATTTAGGTATGAGACAAGACACTCTTCCAACATGAGGAATAAGGAACAACAACTGAGAGTTATAATAAAAGGGAGACAAATGTGAATTCTTTGCTAAAACAATATTTTTCATCAGTATAAATATTAGTTGGAATCATTGATAATGTGTGAAACTTTAAGCCTGGTTCAACAGATGATCAACCATACATTCCAAGTTTGATAGGGGTAAAATTCACTCTTTTAAGGCTAAATTTCAAAGGATGAAAAAGATGAGGGTTTTAGCAGTTCTGGAACAAAGGGTTCATAATGCCCTATTAGTAATGCCTAGTTCACGACGTCAAAGTAACTAGTTCATAACGATGGAGTAACCAAGTGATTTCTTAGCATTGGAAAAGATGCATGAGATCAAGAAAGCAACCTGGACTGGTGGGCAAGGTTCAAAAGACCATGAAGGTGGTTTTGAAGGATGGCAACAAAAGAGTTGGACAGTTCGCAACACCAGTAGATAAACCAACATAAAACCTTCTCTCAAACTTTAAATCACGTGGAGACCCTCGAGGAGTACCTAGTAAACTTGGGTTTGATGTTGATGTCTGTGAATTTAAACTGATATGTTTGCAAGTTATCCAAGCTCCAATGATCCTCTTCATCCAATTCACAATGCCTTGTCTGGAGCACCAGGTTCGTAGTTCCAGTTCACAATGCCAAATTCAAACACAAATTGGACACTTCGAGGAGACTGTTAGAAAGATCTTATGACATAATCCCTGAAAAGTTGGTCAAATGAAGGCTCTGAAAACAATGAAATATCCGTTGACACGATTCTTTCACTGCAATTATGACAAATGAATGCATGGGGTACTTATGAGTACGCTGTGAACTCTCTTGGTGAGTTGGCAACACATACACATGACTTTGACTTGACATTTTAACAAATGGATGGTGACAAGGAGAAACTTGTGTACAACTTGGAGGTGTGACATGTCAAGGTAATGTTGTAAGGATAAAATGTGTGACTCATAGGGACTTATTTACTTTGTCATGATGACTAACTACATGACCTAAAGACTCTAAACCAAGGTTGAAGCAAACTTCACTTATTTAAATAAAAATATAAGTTATGACATAACTGTAACAAGAAGACTCAAAACCTATGACTTAAACCCTGTGACTCAAAAATGAAACCAAATCGATTCTTTTTGACCCCTACAATTCTATGCGCTAACACCATTCACCTCATGGACACTATCGAAACTTATCCTCACTTCATCCCTTCTGCTAATTTGCAAGATGTCCCTGCTGCCAACAACTTCATCAAATCTTTAAGCAGAAAATGTATGAATTATGAAGAATGAAAGAAAGATAAAACCTCACTAAGCTCTTACCATACCTCCTCTAAAAATTTTCTCCTCCTTGAATAGTTGTTTGTTGTTTCTTTTATAATTGTTGATGAGTAATTTGAGTAGTTAGAGACCATTTTGTTTCAATGAAATTAAGTTATACGAGCTTGAACCGCTTGGTTATCCTCCATAAAAATTAATTGAGAAATATTATTGTTATTTTTCTATCCATGTGGTGTTTTCTTATTACAACACATCATGAGAAAGTTCGTTATCACCAAATGAATAAGTGGCTCGCTTACGATAACACTAGCCTTTTTGGTAAGACCCACTGTCGCATGTGAATAGACATAACAATCACAATACCTTCCCAACTCTTCAATTTTATTGAGCTATGGAGTGTAAATACTGCACTGGGATCTTTCTCTAAATTTCCTTCCTGCTTTTCTGCAATGAAGCCCCTACTAGAGGTCCCCAACTAACTTCATAAGTACAACAATACTCGTTGATGCTTTCCTCTCAGGTGCATGATCAAGTAAAGTCACATAACTGCTTTCTTACACTAAGCGTACTTCATAGTATGTTTTTAAAATGTTTCACAAGTTTGAACAAGGGTAACCAATAAACTGATATTACCTACCCTTTAATATCCTCTTTCGATATATTGTATCCCTCAAAGAGGAACATTGACAAAAGAGTCAATACACCGATGGCTTGGAATGGCCAGTCTCGAGATGACAACTCTTGCTTTTATGATATCTACAAAAAAATGAAGGAAAAATTCACCTTGTATCAATACCACCTCTTTATAGCATCTTCAAGGTATTTGAAGTTTGGTGCTAGAGAGTCGCCAAATATGTTCATTGAGATATGCATTCATAATTTTTGAAAAAGTTCAATTTCATACATAGGCAATAATAGTGTTGATCCAAATTATTTTCAGAATGAAATGAGCGCAGAGATATAATAAATAAATGTACAGAGATATATCATATATCCAATAATATAACATAGATATATTAGAGATATAACCATAAACACAGATATACAGTAATACACAATTTATATTAATGAGCAAAATGTACAAAACTATGGAAACACAGAGTGAAAGACTCGCTAGAATGGTGGAAACTTATCTCTAAGAAGAGATGTGATGGCTACGCTCATTCACAAGAATATGGTGATGTTTACAATGAGGCTCTAGAGGCCTTTTTAACATAAAGAAAATCCAAAAACCTAACACTGGAAGATGAAACCCAATAGGTTTTTGGACTTTGTTTGGGTAGTTTGGTGTATCAACTTCTTGGGGCATAACTTTGGCATACGATCTCTGTTTGGGGCACACGATAGCTCATTGGAAAGATACTAAAGAGGAGATTCATTTCACAAGATCAATCATGTTTTTGGCAATCATTGAGGTGTCCAATCACAAAAAAACATTGTTTAGGCCATTAAAATGGCTTCAGAAGTTTAGGACCCAAAAAGCAACAAAAATAATAAATTTCCAAAGAATTGTTTTGAGTTAGCTGGAATAGGTGGGTGGCCACCGATATCCACCTAGATCAATCCTCCCTCCTTAGGAAGAAATGGTCTCCATTGTGTAAGTTCCCAGGGGAGAGGGGGAAGTGTTTGTTGAATTTGAACCTTGGTGAGTTGCTTGCCTCACTAGGGAAGTTGTGATGCTTGTCTTGTGGAAGGTTGTCGAGAAATTGATGTTGGAAGAGTTGGACCTTTTTAATCAGGCTGGCTACATGAGATGACTGTTTGTAGATGTAATCTTTGCAATTTGCTTCAATCTTGTCGACCTGCTTCTATTGGATAGAAGGTGCTTGGGATGAGGCTACAATGGTTGCAATGTCCTTCTGTTCACCTTTTGAATAGATTATGAAGAGGCTGAATGTTTTAGTATGAGATATTACTTTGCAAAATTGTTTAGGTGGGACAATAGTTGAAACTACCTCTGGTATCTGCAGAGATGACCCCCCAGAGTAACAATGAAACTACAGGGTTGAGATTCATAAATAGCATGGCGTTTCCACATATATGGCTGGCCCAAAAGAGCATCACAAACATCAAGTGGGGAAACATCACATAATACCTCATCCTTGAAGGGATTGATGTCATATGAAAAGTGAAGCCACCCGATGTTGTATGGTTACGGGTGTGGTGTTGTTGACAATCCAAACTGTTTGATGACCTCTGCTGAGATGACTTTCTTCTGGCTTTCGATATCAACAATAAAATGCAATGGGGTCCCCTTCACCCACATTTGTGAATGAAAAAGGTGCTCCCCCTCTTTAGGATCTGCTGGTTCTTCTGGTTGAATTGTTGCGGTCACGATAGTAGCAGTGGGGTCTGTGTTGATGATCTATCTTCTCCCATTATTTTCTTAATCAGATTCTAAATCAAGGTTCAACTCATTTTATTTGATCTATGTCACCGATGATAATTTTGAGTGACATTCATCAGTGTTGTTCCAGGGAATTTTGTGGAAATCACACCACTTTCCAGTGTCCTTATTCGTCTTTCTGTTACCCTTCTTTTCCTATGGCTTAAACTGGTTTTCTGGAGTCTGGTTGTTAGGGCTGTCCATATCATACTTTGGTTGTTATGGATTTGTAGACCTGAACTCCCATTTTTTCTGGTGCCTAAATTTTTTCTCGATTTTGACAACATATCGATAGACATCTCTCAGTGATGAGATATCTAGAAAATCCATTTCAGTTTGGATGTACCTATGCAGAGCCTCGCGATATTTTAGAACCAAATGTCACTCGAAGTCTTTGATACCCAACTTGGTGCGCAAGGTATGGAAAGTATTTGTGAACTCCAACACTGTTTGCCCCCTCTCTTGCCGCAGTGTGGTCCATCTCATGTACTGGTCTTCATAGTTACCAATAGAGTAATATTGTTCCTTGACCGCATCCACAAAAAATCCCAAGTGGGCTCGACCCCATATATTCCAGACTCCTTTGTGGAACTTTCGTCCCAGTAAGTTTCCCACCAATGTTTAACATGGGGGAGATCCTCAAGGAGTGTGAAGGTGATCTTTTCCATGCTGGAGAAATTGTGAACAAAGAAATAACCTTCTAGCAGATTTAAGCATTTTTCTAGGGCATCCCCATCTATCTGACCTTCAAATACAGGAACATCAAAATTAACTTGTACCTTGAAAGGAAGGGTTCCTCCAAAGTGGCCGCTTGATGAAGACATGATTGCTTTTATCGACAGACATTGAAGTATGTGGGAAAAATTCTCCATCATTTCATCCCTCTGTCGTATGAGAGCTTTCTCAAGCAACATATTAATAGGATCTTCTGCTCTGTCGTTTTTATTTTCTTCCACCATGGAGGGTTTCTTGGGCGTGCGAGATATATTTTCCTCAAGAGAGACAAACTCGAGGCCCAACTTGCTATACTCGGACCTCATCGGGGACATGCATCGAAAAACAATGAAGAGCAACATGCTCTGATACCACTAATCCGGATTATTTTCGGCATGAAATGAGAGCAGAGATATAATAAAGAAATGTATAGAGATATATCAGATATCCAATAATATAACAGAGATATATCATATATAACCATAAACATAGAGATAGAATAATACACAATTTCTATTAATGAGCGAAATGTACAAAACTGTAGAAATACAGAGTGAAAGACTCGCTAGAATGGTGACAAATTATCTCTGAGAAGAGACGTGATGGCTACGCCCATTCACAAGAAGATGGTGATGTTTACAATGAGGCTCTAGAGACCATTTTAACATAAAAAAAATCCAAAACCCTAACCTCGGAAGATGAAAATCCAACATGTTTGTGGACCCCATTTTGGGTAGTTTGGTGTATCAACTTCCTGGGGGCGTAACTTTGGCATACGATCTTTGTTTGGGGCACACGATAGCTCGTTGGAAAGGTATTGACGAGGATCTTCATTTCACAAGATCATTCATTCTTAAGGCAATCATGAAAAATCGTCATTTAGGCCCTTAAAATGGCCCTAGAAGTTTAGGACCCGAAAAAATGCTAAAAAATAGTAAATTGCCAAAGACTTATTTTGAGCCAGCTGGAATAGGTGGGTGACCACCGATATCAACCTGGATCAAGTGTACTACCATTTCACTCATACAATGTTGCAACTCTGTCAACTTTGATATATTACTGCCCTTGAGTCGTGAAAATGACATTGACCAACATTATCATTCATTATCAGATCATAAGTGTTATGTTCCTGGTTACATTGGCATTGTTTTGTAGATAAACTTGATTGATATGATTGTATGATGATATATCTATCTTTGGTGTTATTTATTTCATTTGGCGTACTCTTCTCCAATGACTTATCAGAGTTAGAATAAACATCGTTATTCTCAATATATTCCGTTGTGAAGTCACCTTTGATGAGATTAGCCATGGAAGTTGCAAAGTGCGTACTGGATTTTCACAAAAAAATCCCCTTTTGACAACATATTCGTGCTTATTGAACTAATTATGGAATATCCTTCGCATTATAATCCACATCGTACTCCATTGTACCATAAATATGGACTTGACTAGCCATGGTATTTAAAAGAAAAAATGAAAGCCCTAGCTATGCGATAAGTTACTGTAACACCGAGAACTTGCTGCCAGGTCATGAGAATGTTTTCAAGAGGTTTGAATCAATGTATTAGATAAAAATTAATTCTTTTTGGACAACCATTTTTCCATAGCGATATTTGAAGACATTTCTCCATTCGTCGTAGTAATGCCCATCATAGCTAACGTTTCCAAAGTCACTTTTGAGATAGAGACAATATTGACACCATTTGCTGAATTTGGTTCGATGCTGAAGTATGACTGTTACTCTTAGGGATTCATCCTTAATTGGGCCAATGCAAAGGATTTTTGTCACATCAATACAAAGTCCAACAATTTAAGACCAATCTGGCTCCATGGAGGTACTTTTAGAAATTGCACCTGAATCAATTTAAAGACCACTCGAGTTCTACAAATATAAGTAATGATGTCGAGCTCCAACCATTCACCATCAAGATGAGTAAAATCATATTAGTGGGCTTGCAAGCATGGATTTATGAACAATCCTTTTTTTTTCTTTTTACTTATGGAATCGGTCTTTAAACTTAGAGCAATGTGATATAATTCGTCGCATGTCTCTCAAAATATGATAAACGTCCATGTTTTAAATTAAGGATATCATTATAGAATTACATCACGAGAATTGCAGGGAATGATGGACATATGTATGCATGGTACCTCTGAATATTTTCCCAAATGGGTGCCTAAAGCAACCTCATCAGATATTGTGTATTAATAAGGCCATAACCCAAAGGCATGGTATGAGAAATATTTTGGAAAAGTGAGTTATGAGTGCAACATGACAATGTTAAAATGTGAGAGGTGGGAAAAAGAACCATAGGTAAGGGGAATGACAATTATGCCAAGTATTGTGTCAAATTCTTTAAAAGTTTGCAATGAACCCGATTACATCTTTTGAACTTGTAACTTGTCCAACACGTGTAACATAAAATGTGTAGCAATAGCGAAGTGGAAGTGCGCATACACTTTGTGCGAGCAATGTGAAATAATGGGAAGCCTGGAAATGCTTTGTCAACTAAGTATAGTTGACCAAAAATGTGGTCAAAACCTCTCTTCCCTTTTCTCCTCTCAATATCCACAAAGTAACGTAGGATAAAATGATAGAACATTAACTTAAAGGCCTTTGTTACAATTGTGATGACACATATTTTCTTGGGCACAAATATAAGGAGTATAATTTTTTTATGACCATTTCCAAATAAATTTCAGAAGATGATGGTGATGGTCTCCCTCAAGAACCTCTGCCTCAACAATATGATGACATTACCCCTTCTAATCAACCTACAGTGGAACCCCAAATCTCCCCACATGCCTTAATTGGTATTTCAACTCCTCAAACTCTTAAATTAATTGGCTATATCAAACACTACAAAGTCATTATCTTAATTGATAGTGGTAGCACCCATAACTTTGTTCATTATCATGTCTCCCAAGAGACACATTGCTATATCCATGCAATGAACAACTTTCAGATCATGATTGCCAATGGTGGCTCCATGAAATGTGGGGGTTGTTGTGAAAATGTGCACCTTCAAATTGGTGATTATTCTTTGAAATCCTAAATGTTTTCCATTGAAATGGATGGTTGTGACATTGTTTCGATTGCTAAATGGTTGTGCACTCTCGATCCCATAACCATGGATTTCCATGCGTTATACATGAGCTTCCAATAGACTGGGAACCATTACACTTTCCAAGGAACCACTGTAGGTTCTCTAGAGATTGTTATCTCACATCATATGGAAAAACTCCTAAAAAAATGCAATTTTTGGCATTATCGCCCAATTTCATTCTATTCAAGCCTTTGACACCAATTCCCAAATCATTCATCCTGACAAGTATTCCCTCTTAACCAAACACCAATAATTTTTTGAAACTCCCTAAGGCCTCCCACCCTCCCTTGGTGCCCATGATCATTCCATTCCACCCATACATAGTATCCTCCCACCTTATGTTTACCCTTATCGCCACCCCTTTGCTTAGAAAAATGAAATTGAAAATATCGTTTAGGAATTGTTAGTTGCGGTTGTCATCCACCCGAGTACAAGTCCTTATTCATCTGCAGTAGTCACGGTACTCAAAAAACAAGGCACTTGGCGTGCATGTGTCCTGATTTTCAAGCTCTCAATATAATCACCATAAAGGATAAGTTTCCCATTCCAGTCATTGATAATCCTTTGGATGAACTTAAAGGTGCCCAATTCTTTACCAAACTTTACCTCCATTCGAGCTATCACCAAATTCATATGAAAGAGGATGATATTTACAAAACTTCTTTTCACACTCATGAAGGTGATTATGCATTCTTGGTGATGCCCTTTGGTCTTTGTAATGCACCCTCCACCTTCTAGAGTCTCATGAATAATATATTTCAACCCTTTATACATCATTTTGTCTTGGTATTTTTTAATGACATCCTCATTTACATAAAAACTTGGCAAGCCCATGTTACCCACATAGACTAGGTTTTACAATTCCTTTCTCATCATCAACTATTTCTCAAGAGGTCCAAATATGCCTTTGGCATTTTTGAAGTTGGATATTTGGGCCATATTGTTAGTAAGGATGATGTATGAGTGGACCCAAAGAAAATTGAAACAATGAAGGATTGGCCCTGTCCTACAACTCTTAAAAGTTTACAAGGTTCCTTGGTCTTATAGGGTACTCTAGAAATTTTGTCCAGAACTATGGAAAAATTGTAGCTCCCCTCACTGCCTTACTTAAGAAAAATGCTTTCAATTGGAATGCAACAACAGATCAAGCCTTCCAGGATTTGAAAGATGTTATGTGTACCACCCCAATACTTTCTATGCCCGACTTCACTAAGACTTTTTTTTTGGAATGTGATGCCTTGGAAAAATGCATAAGAGTATTTCTCATTCAAGAAGGTAGATCCTTGACCTGTACTAGTAAAAAACTTTGTGATCGACACTTAGGCAAGGCCATCTATGAAAAATAAATATTTTCCATTTTGCATGTTGTGGATATATGGCGTTCTTACTTGCTTGTGAATCATTTCTAGATTAAAACTGATAGTCATAGCCTCAATTGATTTTTGGAGCAAAGGGTTTCATCACTGGAACAACATAAATGGGTTACCAAAATGTTAATCTATGATTATGAGATCATTTACAAGAAGGGTAAGGAGAATGTGGTAGTTGATGCTCTTTCCAAAAACAAGAAGAGGAAGGTTTCCTCTTTTCACTCTCATTCATTGTAGTTGATTGGGTGAACAAAATCCATAATTAATGGTTCACTGATCCTAAGATTTCTAGCCTAATATAGCAACTTCAACATGATTCTAATGTATCTCCCGAATACACTTGGCACAATGACGAACTCCACTATAAAGGATGTCTATATTTGATCAAGAAGTTTAATTTTAAAGCCGTTTGTGCTATTTGAACTCCTTCCATCCCCAACAATAGTTCATTCTAGATTTCATAAAACATATGAACAGATCGAATGTTCCTTCTTTTGTGAAGGCATGAAAAGGGACATCCACACCTTTGTGGCTGAATGTAATATTTTCCAACAACACAAGAGAGAAACAATGAAGTAACAAGAACCTCATCTACATTGTCAAGGAAGTGGTTGAGGAAAATGCTAAATCATGAGATGGTTGGCTGAAGTTCATGTTATAGGCTGATTGCATCACTAAGAAGTGTTCCATTCGTAAGAGATTGGAATGAAAAAAGTTTATTTACTAAATATAAAATGAATAACCTAGTTCATAAATCAAATATCTAAAATAAATTGGATAACATAAAAGGATCCAAATTGATTAAAATAGTGTATTGAATATATAATATGAGAGATAGATGTATACAATGACCTACATGAAAATCTATATACACATTGATGAGTCATAAGGTGAAAGGTTATGATGAAGGGTTATGACCCTTGGATATGATGTACCACTTCATTTATCATTATTATTGTTATTTATTTGATGTTTATTTATATACTCATGTTCATTGCATTTCCCATCCCTTGAAAGATGCTTTGTCCTCAAAGCATTTTCTAGAAAATCATACTTCTCCATTCCATCTTGCGTTATTTGTTCTCAAGGTTGAAGACATGAGAAAATATGATTTTCAAAGAGTTGAGAAAAATCGTCGAATCGTGAAAGGGTTTGACAACCCTAATTTGATATTTTGTGTATTTGTGTGGTAGTGACTTCTATTTTGAGACTAAATTGTATTATACTTATTATTCTTTAAAATGTATCTTGAATATTGTCGTTTTTCTTAGCAACGTTGATACATGAATTACTCAAAGTATATTTGAATCTTGTGGTTTGGAAGTAGATAAGATGCTATTGTAGCATGCTTTTTCCTTATCATATTTGTTGTGTTTTCTTGATTCACTTTGATATTATGTCTTCTCCATATACTCGTGTCACTTTATTGATCAATGAATTTTTATTAGTAAGGACCCATGGATTTTTCATTGTTTGTACTTCAACATCTGAAGATATACTTACTTCCATTGGATTTGCATATTTCTGAGTTGTGATGTCGATTGGATTTGTATTGATTTCTTTTCTACATGGCTTGGTTTTTACATCTAAAGAGTTCTCTAACTCAATAAAATTGAAATAAACATAAATATATGAGCAAATATGACTAATAACAATATAATTATAAATAATCATAATAAAAAGGCACATCCTAACTAAGTGTCATAATCACTCATCATAACCTTTCACCTCATAATCCGTCAATATGTATATATACTATCACATAGACCATTGTAATCATATCATTTATTCATATATTATTCAATTATATATATATATATATATATATATATATATATATATATATATATATATATATATATATATAT
>ML791082.1:227150-262954 GCA_009831015.1 Picea engelmannii | reverse complement strand
AAAATGTTTTCTTCTTATGTTGGATATTTCTTCAATAAATGAACTTTGTTCATTTCATTGGTATAAGAGCTATAACTGATCCCAACTTTTGGTCATGTCTAGCCACTTTCAAATTTTTAGAGTTTCTCTAAACCTTTTGATCAAAATCTGGACCAGGGGTCAAATTTTAGCTCAAAAATCAACTTTCTCCGAATTGCCTCAAAACAAACAGGAGCGTAGCCCTTGTCGTCATGAACCCAACACAACTCGTTTGGGTTCAAACGGACGTCGGGAGCGAGAGATATCGCGATCTGTTCGAATCGTCAAACAGGTAAAAAAAGGATGCTGACTGTGCAGTCCGTACAGTCCGTACGGATGCTAGCGTGGCATGACCGTACGCTGACGTGGCAGAGGTCATACGTCCAGGTGGCAGATGATGATGTGGCCTTCACTCATTAGCAGATTTGGGTGAATCACATTGCGACATGTGGCATTTATTGGACAAATGGTGTGGTGCCATGTGGCCCAGTCATGGGCTGCCATGTGGCACCGTTGTATTGGTTGTTATTTCAAAACATTATGGACTCCGTGAGGTTCGAACCGTGGACCTCCCCCATAGTCCAAAGTCTTGGCAATAGCCGCACTGCCAATGCGCCCACACGTTGTTTCTTACCATATAAAGTTTTCATATGTATTTAAGTTGATATGTGTTATGGTTTGGGCGCGGGTCGGACCAAGGCTAAGCCCCGACCCCTAGTCACATATGAATTCAATACGACCACCAACACACGTTTGTCAAATGGATCCGGAATTCGCACGGTTTTGGTTTTGTGTTCAAATGGTTAGCCCTGGTCGCATAACCTTTGTCATATGACCCTATTCCACACAGATTTTGTGCGTGAGGGTTTTGTAACGACCATAACCACGCGCCGATACGTGGCGTTTCACCATTGGCTTGGACTTAGCCCTTTTGTGCGGGGAAAGAGGTCGTATGGTGTCCATATGCCCAACGGTTTGCGGTTGGGGGCCAAAAATTCGTTAACCGTCCTACAGTTTGGACAGTTTTGCGGTTGCGCCCGGTGCTGGGTTTAAGCACGCGATTTGGAGCATGTTCTTGGTTGAGAGCCCAGAAGGTGCGTTTTGGCGAACCAGAGACAACAAGCTTGAAGGAAGATAATGGCAGGAGGCCTATCTTCTTCATTTTTTGGCCGAATGAGGTGCCGTAAAAGCCCAACTAGGGGTTTTTGGACATTCTGAATCCATTGGCACTGTTTTCAAATCCATTTGAAGACTTCTTTTGCAGGTTTTTAACCATTGAAGTTTCAGAGAGCTCCAGGGAGCTTGAAGCCCTCATTGATTGAGGTCATGTTTTGGTGAGTCCAAGTTTGTTTTCTGTGACTGAATAGTCATTTTTGGCTAATTGTTATGATCTGAACACATTGGGACATGTTTCAGAGGGCTTTTGAGGACTTTTACAGGTGTTTTTTCCAAAGAGAAGCTCAGGGAAGCTTAAGGCCACATGTAGAAGAGGTCATGCCTAGATGAGCCATGATCTGTTTTCAGAGTTTTATTAGTCATTTTTGGGGTTTTTATGTATTCTGATCCCAATGGTGCAGTAAAAATTTCCATTGGAGTTGAGCAACATCTTGTAAAAGAATCTTTGACAAATTAATCCCAGAGAGCCAAGTCCATTGATGGAGGCTCAAGGAGATGTAGCCCGGAGAGGGGTGAACTCCTTTATCATGTTGTTATTGTTGTGAGTTTGATGGTTTATTTGCTTCAAGTTATGCTGCTGTGTATTTATTTAAAGAACATATTTAACCATTTAAAAGAACATTTTCTCACACATGAACAGTTAAAAGAAGAAGCATAAACCTATCACATAATTTATCTTGCATATTTTAACACATGAAGCAAGGTCCTGTAAAGTTTATTTTAATGAAGTAGAGGGTGCTTGCATAGAATAAAAAGTCAGCCTTCTTTTTTCAGATCACCTTTGGTCTTGGACCATAATCTGACGCAAGCAATAAAATCTCCCGTGAAAAAAAAATCAATCTGTTGCAAATTGACGAAATTAGTAAAAAATAATACACATCAAGGAAGAGTCTAGCATTGCCCAATAAATTATCTTTTGAGAATATAAGAAGAGAATATGTGTATGGTCATTGCTATAAATTAAAGGTTAAATTAATTATATTAAAGAAACATTGTGACTCGTGAAAATCCATGGCATAGTAAGGAAGGATCAAGATAAAATTACAATGATGAAGCCTACTATTCTTAGCACCTATTACCGTCAAAAGAACTAACATTCGAAAAGGGTTAATTGATATAAGAAATCAGTGAAACCACCATCAAACCCCTGTTTTTTAGTAAAATGTAAAGGGGAATACATCCTCTATCCACTCTATTATTTATCATAGGATTCTGTTGGTTTGATATGCAGACACCAAGGTGATTGTTGTTCATTGTCAACAATTGCCAAGGTGATTGTTGTTCACTATCAATAGTTGCCTCATCGTCCAACTGTAAAGAGTTGTCCACCACACCCATTCCCCAACGTTTCCACTTATCAAGGGCCACTTCCAAGAAGAAAACCATCATGAAAATCAAATTAGACTATTCAATAAGAAATCATATGCGTCTCATCTCTTCACTAAATTCAATCTATTTTATGACAAATCCGCTACACTTCCAAATTGGTGAAAACGGCATGAATATTCATCTAGTTGGGCCTCCACCCTTATTATTTTCAAAGACACTAAGCCAAAGACATGATTTTAGGTACCAGATGTAATATATTATGCAAAAACATGAATATTTAGAAATTATCAAGGGAACAATAAAATATTGAGAGATCAATACCAAAAATAATACCAGAAATAATACCTTTATTCAAAGAAAGCAATGTTCACTTGCCTCTTTGAGAGGGAAACCTCCAACAAAGAAAAGATATATTACAATACTTTCTCAAGACAATATTTCTCATACCTCCTACTCTTATTTACACTAATTATATCTTCTAAAGAACATTCTAGAGGACGTTCTTTCTAGAAGCGGAAGCATCTATTAGGTCTTCTTACATTAACTTGTTCACATTTATTTAATAGGCCTTATTAAATAATGTTGGCCTTTATTACATGGAAAATATATCATGATAACTAATTACCAACTAAGAGGGGTTAGGGTTGGATCCTAACATGTCCTCCTCCTTCAAAACAATCCTTGTCCTCAAGGATAAAGATGTGGAAATTGTTGTGGTGTGGCCACTGGTTCCCAAGTTGCATCCTGTTGTTCCAGAGTTTGTACTTAAGGCTTATAAGCATAGTGTCTAGGCATCCGAAGGAAAAAATTCTTTCCTATTAGAAAATGTTGACGGTGAAATCCTCAACGTCCCTGTCAATGGACATTATCTGAAGCATTATATGACATAAGCAGTCGCCAAAAAAAATAAAAATAAAAAAAATCTGTATATATAGAATTCTTACGTACATAGGCATATACAAATTATTCATTACGCATGTTATTCCGTTTTTCTTTTCTTTCATAAATTTTCATAGATAATTTTGTTTTCAAAGAAAAGCAAGATTGTATAATTAAAGACGTGGAATTTTTTACAGTCAATACCCTTAAAAAGAAAACCTTGATACTTTCCATATTGTTCTTTTGCAGGATTCTGGATATAAACAAAGAAGTAAATGAAGATCGGTGTGTCAGGAAATAAATCGGCCTAAACAGGTGATAGAAAAGATTTTCGATATTTTTGGGAAGAAAATGAAATGGTAAGGCAAGGATAAGAGTTCCTAAAAGATTTGTTTTGAAAGACTCTCAAAGAAAATCGAGATAATCCCATACGAATACGACAATATCATCTGAAATAATAAATAAAAGAATATTTCCATAGTTAAGCGTTTACGAAAGAATAAGACGAAACAAATGAGTCACATACAGTAAAGTGTCCCCGAAAAGGGTTTTCAAGAGTCAGTGTCAATTTTTGACTTCTGTTTCTCAATTTATAGATCTCTATCTGTCACCCTTCCCTGTTTTCGGATTTAAAATTTTTGAAAAAACCAACATCTTTATGGTTTGCATACATGGGGACGAGAGGTCACGTTTCAACCTTGAAAAGCTTCGAAGCAGATTGTGAAAAATAAGCTGGTCTTCATAAAATTTTCAGTCTCTTACCAAACAAAATTCATGCATAGGTTGATCCTGACTTTTCTAGGTCCTTCAACAGTTTCAAAGGATTGAGGCTTGCTCAAATAGAAAACCCTAAAAATTTATTTTTTCCCCTTTTCCCTGCGAACGAGGGTGTGGTGAAAGTTAAGGGAAGGTTGGTACCGAGTAATCAAAGTAAGTTGGCAGACCTATAATGAAAAATATTACATAGATATCAGCCCTCATACAAACTGATTGCCCCCACTTCGCGCTCTAAAAAAGCAAATTATAAGACAGGTGGTGAAAGGAAATTCAGAAATGATTGCCCCCATCTAGTCCAAAAGACGATGAAAGGAAATTCAGAAATGATTGCCCTCGTCTCAGCTTTTAAATGCATAAATATATTCCGAAGTGGTGAAAGGAAATTTAGTAAAAGGGGCCAGATAACTTCACCGGGGTACTGAACAGGCTCACTGGCAGTGAAGCAATATCTGAGATATCTATAAGGCTGTTATACATGAATATCACTCTGCTATGGTAACCAATTTTTTCAAAACCCGATCCACATCCCAAGTTCAGACATGGCTTCCCGATTAAAAAAACATACAATTTGTTTCTTTTGGTGCAAGCCAATAGCCATAACATCTGTTGAGTCTCCTAGAACTGTTTTGATTCTCTTGACGCAGGCTGGAATTCAGTAATGAGAAGGAGAAAGTCATGAAAGGGACTACAACTAAGTTAAAAAGTATCTGAGTTTTGAAAAGCTTTTTCACAAGAAAAAACAAAGTCTCTTTCCCTTTCTGTATCTTGTTCCAAGAAGTTTTTCGCTGGTTTAAAGCCTTTGACTCCATTTACCCAATATAGGCACATGGTCTACTGTTCTTCCCGTCTTGCAGGAAAACAGGATCCCTAGTTGGAGCATATGTTGGAGCCGCCTTTGTTTTTCAGCCATGTTTAATTTGTTATATTTTAATGCTTGAATTCGAAAGTTGGTTTTCGTGTTTTCTTTATCTCCCCCAAAGTCTTGAAAATCTCATCAAGCAGCGTCGGTTATCATACTCTCAAGGCAAGTTATGTTTTTCGTTTAAACGAATTTCCCCTTCTTACCTCGGGATATCACAGGTCGGGTGTTATAGATCACATAGTTCACAAGTCGTGAAGAGCGAAACAACGAAATAAATTTAAAAGTGTTACTCAGGTTAGTATCAAGATTAAAGATTTTTTAAACCACAGTTAAGCATCATCGGGATTTCATGTCTCGACGTTTACTAACTCCAAAAGTATTACCGTCATAACCCCGATATCCAAAGTTGTGAGACTCTTGTTTTGGTAACTCGAGTTAAGATCAAAGAAAAAAGTTTACTCGCGGTTGAGTTCTATTAGGGGTTCGCAACTCAACATGTTGTTCCCTCAAAAGATTTACTTTTGAAGCCCGAGTCGGGAAGCCGCGATATGTTTTAAAACAAATAAATCAAGCACTTAACTCGGTTTTATCTTTTAATTAAACATATCACATCATCACGATCTCACGATTTTGTAACTCGACATACGAACCTCCCGGAAGCTATATCTTTGAAATCACGAGTCGCGATATTTATTTAAACATGATTAATTAAAACTCTTAATCCAGGTTGCGTCTTTTATTAAATGAAAGTAATTATCGCAGTCTCAGGTTTTAGAGGCTGAAAGGGTTAGAGTAAAAACTCCCAATGAAGCAAATACCGAAAGATTAATTAACGTTACTAAAACCTGATTAATTAAGCTAAGCCAATATTTCTCATGTTTCAATTCATGCACAGTCTACGAGGCAAGCTTAAATTTTCCTTGCGCCAACTTTCATTTCGAGTTGTCAAAATTTATGGCATTAATTAGAAACAGGGCGAATTGACAAGTAAAGATTGGGTTTTTATTGCTAAATTTATTTGTAAGAATGTTTTGACCGTTCTGTTCATGAAAAGTACCGAGTTTTGAATGTTTAAATATATAGATCTGTTATTTGTTCTTGCAAATTCATTTCTATATTACGCAAAGCAAACTTTTCTTAGCGAACTAATTTCTATATGTATACCTATTTTTATCGCAGAAGAGCTAAAGCCGAATTCCCCGCCATGGCCCCGCAAAAAGCATCTAAAGTCAACATTGAGGTTTTGGGACAAGGTTCAGACAACATCTTTGATACTTCACCTCGAAGTATCGACTCTGTCAAGATCTGGTCGTTTGTTTCTGAGGTGTTACAGTCCGAATTGGTGGATTATTCAGATGATTCCAGTGACAATGAAAAAGATGACCTGACCACTAAATATAAGATCGTCGTCCAAGCTGAAATGCATAAAGTAGCGGCCAGGCCAGGATTTCTCCCTTACTACAATATGGTTCGGTGGGCATTAGACCATGTGGATATACCAACCAGAACCATCATCAACAAGCAAAGAGTCACTATTGGGACTTTCAAACCCGAACAACTGCAGGATATGTACAAGTTGCCAACCGAGTCATACCTTACATACAATGCCGAATTCCTGGAGAATTTTAAATAGAAAGAATGTGTGCAGTACGAAAAGACTATGTCCAGTTTAATCAAAGATTAGGTTTCACACGTGAAGTTCAGGGCAGACAGTAATGGCATATACTCAATATCTTCTCTAGAACCACAGTTCAAATATGTCGCTATGATGACCTGTAGATTATACGGTAGAGAGGACACCACACATTTTTTCCTTCAGTGGGTGCCTCTGATACATTCAGTCACCGAAGGCTGTTCCTTCAACTGGGCTAAAATGTTGTCTGATAGCTTGACCAGTCGGGTTACAGAGTATCGAGCGCAGAAGGAGAGCGAAAAGATGGCTTCATTCTTGATGTATGCATATATCATGGATGCTTTGAGTTTTCTGATACCTTTTCCCTTAGTGAGCTGGAGTTGGACTCCATCAGAGGCTGAGCCCATCCACGTCTACCATTCAAAACTGTGGGAAAATAAGGCGATGGATTTTGTCTATGAAATCTTTAACTGGGTAATGGTGCCTCTGCATGTCACTATTTTCGGCCACCCACCACCCAGAATCTCAGACAGTATAGTGATGAATCTGAACAGTATAGCTGACTGGTATGTAGAAGCAGAATTCTCATATCTCAGGGTTTTTCGGGGCTTCTATTCCCCCACATGCATTACCATTGTTCATACCTGATAAGCTGGCTTGTCGTGAGGTTGCCAGGAAAACTGTAATCAGTGGCATGAGTAAGGAGCTTAAGGGATATTCTAAGAAGGTATGGCCACCTTTTCCTATTCATTTAAATTCTTATTCTTTGTTAGATTTCAGGCATGCTAAAGCTGAGGCAATAGCCCTGGAAGACCTAGAATTGGTTCATCTCGAATTCAAGAAGCACAATCCGCAAAGGGTCGTAAGTAATCACCTGGCCAGTTGCGGACTTAAAAGGTTTGAACACAAAAATTCACCCTCTGATGACATTTTTCGACAAGATCTTACGCCGAGGTTTTGTCTTAGATACAAGCCCTAGCACCCGAAGAGAGGGCCGATGTTTTCAAATTCCAAGAACATCGACGGAGTTGTCTTCCCCTAGCATTGTGGGGTGAGAATGAAACAACAGAAGAGGTGAAGTAGAAAGAAGCCAAAGGCCCCAAAGATACAACACCTAGACAAGAAGAGCACCAAGATAGAGAAGAGCAAACTGGAAACCCGAAGACAGAAATAAAAACTCCCGATCCGCCTAAAAAGCCTGCTCCAGTTGCCACTCCAGGCTAATCAGCTAAGAAAATCAGAGATCCCATTGCCTCCATTACTCCCTTACAGTCAACTAAAGGGAACATAGACGCAGGGTGGATTTTCAATAAAGAATTGAGACCTGTAAGGATGGAAGAGCTCCCCCCAAATGAGTTCTTTTTTGATAAGAAGAGAAAAGATGTGGTAAAAAGAGAATTCCACCAGGAAGCAGAATCAATGGCCAAAAAATTTAAGGTATTGACCGATGGAAAAGATAAGAAGAAAGAGGAGTTTGCGACAGAAATAGCCGGAACGTTAGGGGCATATGCTACAACAAACCAATTTTCAGTCGGGGTTTTGAAAAATCAATTGAAGCGAAAAAATCGCCTCATCAAAACCTTAGAAGCAAAACTAGCCACAGCGGAGGAGGCTGCCAAGGACAAGGCAAACACAGGAATAGAACAAGAAACAATGGCCAATAAAAAGGAAATTGAGCTGCTCAAAGATAAGCTCGAACAAGCAGAGCTGGTAGCTCAGACCAGTCAGATACAAGTAGGCCAACAAAGAGACTTGATAGGGCATCTAAAGGCTAGAGTGGAAATCACCGAAAGTAAAGTTATAAATATCGAGATGTTCCAGTCACAGGTGATGGAGATTTGTAGCCGAGTTTCTGCAGCCCAGCAAAGTTTGCTCGCCAAGGTAGAGATAATTTGGGACAACTTCTTACTTGTTGATCAGGTATTGGAAAATTTATCTGTCAGAGAGAGAGAAGCTGGAGCAACTCAGGTCACATTTCAAGAGGCTGTAATAGCTACAAACAGTAGGGGATCGGGAAGTACTCCCAGGTTTTCCATTTCGGAGTAGACCAGAGGAAATATTTTATTGAAAGAATGGGAGCACAGTATATCAGAAGGTAAACTGCAAGCCAAGAAGGTAATGAAATCCTTTGAAGAGGATTTTGGTTCTATAGATGGTAATCTGTTAGGTATCGATAGCGAGGGCAATGCTGAGACATTGAGTCAAATGAATATAGATAAACTCTTGCTTGATATAAATGAGAAAGAAGAAAGAGATTCGGCCGAAGTCTCACAAGTAACTCTGGCAGACATAATCCAAATAGATAAATGGATGATTAAACCAAGTGTGCAATTATGCGCTATCGACACCCTGGACCGACAGATGGAAGAATGGTTGCCACGATTAGTCAAAGATTGTTACATTTTCAAGGCCAATTGTCAAGCAGAATCCTCTAGGTTGATATCTCGGCTAGTGGAGAAATGTGTCACTTATACCGAGCAGGTGAAAGGGTAAGCTTATGGCACCAAATAAAGAAAGAGATGAAGAAATGGAACGATTGGTCTCCTTCTTGTCGTAATTGAAAATCTTGTAGCGGTTGAGATTCCATTGTATGTAAAACTGTATAAATATACAATAGAAAGAAAGAAACAAGGCTGGACCTTTTCGGGTCGATTGTAATAGAGGTTTTTCTCCCCTAAGAATCAATATAAAGCAAATCAGGAGATTCTCGATTCCGTCACGACTGTGTTATGAGTTTGTTTCTTTGTATTTCATATTTAATTTCATTTCATATATGCATCTGATGAATGCTTCACTATAACTTAGTACAACCTCTACTATAGTGAATTAATTTTTAGTTTTCTATATTTTTTACCGTTTTTCCTCTGTACCAGCTATCAGCGGGTATAAGACTAGTGAACACTTTAGATTGCTATATATATTTTATGCTTCATCAGGTTATTTCTTTATCTTTTTCTTCTCCTGTTTATAAGTGAGATTCTCCCTCGATAGGATCCTTACATGATAGACAACTTAATGTTTTCTTACACCTCATACACTTTTATTAAAATATAACTCAGTTACGGGAAAGAGCCTTTGGTTTGCACCCTATCCTCACTACTGGAGCTATAAATCTCATTTATACGATCACAAATCGAGACAACATCTAAAAAGTTTTGAGATTCTTCTTATCTTTCTGTTCCTCTATGACTCTCCCAGTAACAAGACAACCTAATATTGAACCCAGACTATCAGATCAAACACACATTGCCTTAAACCTTTTTGATACTATTCTTAAAACAACCACTACACGGGTTGAACTTGAACGTTCGTGGGTAGCAATTGAAAGGGACATAACCATCCAGGAACAGTTGGAAGCTAGACAACACCAACTCAGAAATCAACCCTAGCTTTCCTTGCCGAAGGTTGACATTTCTTCCTTACCTACCTCTTACTCACTTTCGAATGCCTAGACACTGTGCTTCTAAGCCTTAAGTACAGACTCTGGAACAACATATTTTTTGCGCCGTTGTTGGGGACCGAAGTTACGAAATCTTTTTCTTTGGGAAAACGACATATTTTTCGTTGAAAGTGTCACCCTTTAATAGTGAACAAAGAGTGCACACCTTTTAAAGGCTTTCCAATATTTCACTTGGCGACTCCATAAATAATAAACTGGCATCCAGTCGAAGGAATACTAGACAAAACCCGGATGGTAAACAGATCACGCCCGTTACCAATCCCGATAAGATTCGAAAGGCGAGAAGCTCTCTTAAGCCAACCACTATAGTCTATAAGCTTAAAAACCCACAACGGGAGACCAAGAGTTCTTCTCAACCTTCAACTTCGCGTAGTCCACCTTTCGACCCCAAGAGTCTAACGTCAACCTGCTCTGAAGTTAGAGGTGAGATCCATCCGACAATCCCCTTAGTACACAAAGGAAAAGGCCCTGTTGAAATTTTGTCAGCAGTTGATACACCATCGTTTCTTCAGTTAAATTTCCCGACCTCACCTAATCTTGAAGAGTATATTACACACTCGGATTCTACACCCGTCAGTTCACCTAATTACATCTCTTGCAAATCTGAGGAACCAAGCCCTCACGTTCCTTATCACTCATCCTTATCTTTTTCGCCTCACGAAGAAACTAAAGAACCACTTCTAATTTTCCATAACCCCCTTTACAACTTTCCACTGATATCGATGGCAGCCGCCGGAGGAGGAGGTGGAGGTGTTGTCGGAGGAGGAGCTGGAGGTCAAGGACCTGTTCCTCCTCCCAGAGTGTTTGCTAAGGTGGCGGAAAGATACGCCCCTCTGGTCTTGCCCATTCCTCTACATGACCTCCCTGAGAATTATATAAAAAATTTGCCAAAATTTACCAGGGAGGGAGATTTAACCGCGACTGAACACATAAATTTCTTCGATCAATTCCCAGACATCTTAGGTATTGAACATGAATATGTGTATTCGAGGCTTTTCGTCCAAACCTTTGAAGGTCAGGTTAGAACTTGGTTTCAGAGTCTACCCGTAGGATCTATCTTGTCCTATGATGCTTTGGAAAATGCTTTCCTCAGACAATGGGGCAAAAGAAAGGACCACTTGTACTATTTAACCGAGTTTGGGTCTTTAAGAAAGAAAAATTCAGAAACAGTTATGGAGTTCATTCAAATATTCAACAAACTCTATAACAAAATCCCAGCCAAAGTTAAACCGTCTCAACCCGCAGCCAAAGTAACCTTCACGGGAGCTTTTGAACCAGATTTTGCACTTCTTTTAAGGGAAAGAAGGGGGGATACTTTAAACCGAATGCAAGATGATGATGTGGAAATTGAGTCAAATATGATGGCTTCGAGTCAGTTAAAAGATAAAGTAGAAGCGGGAAACCGAGAAAATAGATGCTTTAGAGAACAAGCGGGACCATTAGGGTCTAATAGATATACAGATGACAAATTAGACGATATGGCCAGAATAATTAAAGAACTGTCTAATAAAATTTCTAGGATGGAGCTAGAACAGGCCAAAATTGATTCTTCCGCCAAAAAGGACTTCAGGAGGAACCCAAACCCCCCAAATCAACAAAGACAGATAAAAAACGAAGATTAGAAAATACAAACTCCCCTAAAGAATGCAAATTTTATAGGACTGAATGATCTACAAGATTTCAGAGATTTGGAGGATGATGTCACAAACTTAGGCGATGACTGCACACAACCTCATTTGACTAAAGAAGATTATGAAAAATATCTAAACACTCAACAATCATCTATTGAAGGGGAAGAAAGAGATTATACTGACCTTTGCATTTATCAAGGAGAAACCAATATGATAATGGCTAAAGTCCAACCCAGGTATAACTTAAGATCTAAGAGCAAGCTCGTTTCAAACACTCAACCTAAGAAAATTCTCCCGAGAGGGAAAACTTATGAGGCTAACTAGGAAGAAACAACGCTACCTCATAATAAAACGAAAGTGGAAAACACACAAGACCCTGAAGCGAAGAAGGTCGAGACCCAGATAGAGGAAATCAAAACAACTAATGCTAATACACCTCTGACCAAGACCAAGAGTAATAAATTGGTCTAAACGAATACTTTGGAAAAGAAGTGTTCCGAGGTCCTATCTAAAGAAACAGACAAGGCTGATAGAGCTTTCAGTTTAGAGAATGAAATAAATAAAATTAAGATACCAATTCCTCTAATGGAACTAGCGAAAAACCCAGTTTATCTGAAGCAGATTACCAAGGTGATAGGTGTTTTAGAACAAGAAAGCCAGTCTGACGTCTTAAATATGGAGCATGATAAACCTAGTATCACTTTTGGCCCACACTTTGAAGGATCCAAAGACACCATCGCTCCCTTTTACATCTCCCTAAACGTGCAAGATTGATTGCTACATAACTGCATGTTGGATTCCGGGGCCTCACATAACGTGATGCCTAAGATTATTATGGATAGACTGGGACTCCAAATTACCATACCTTATGGAGACCTTTACTCTTTTGATTCGAGAAGAGTTAAATGTATGGGAATGATAAAGGATTTGGTAGTCACCCTGGCGTAGGTTCCAGTTAAGAGTGTTTTGATGGATGTGGTTGTTGCTGATATTCCCCCCAAGTACGACCTACTGTTGTCTAGATCCTAGGGAGCCAAGCTCGGAGGGTCTCTTCAACTAGATATGATGTATGCCACAATTCCTGTATTTGGTGGGCAATTTACTCGGTTGTACAGGGAGACAAGGTTAGCATATACGGTGAGCGACCCTCAAAATCCTAACAATTTACCTATCTACATTGCAGATCAAGATTTGGGAAATTGTATCTTATCTTTCGATGACGGTTTAGATGGTGGCGCAGAGGAAAAATATATAGATCAGGAAGATTCAGGTAACATGACCGAAGATATATGCAACACTGGTATCTGGAAAATGTTTTTTGATGGTGCCCTGTCATGCGAAGGAGCCGGTGCGGGAGTCCTTTTTGTGGCACCCGAAGAAAGGTTTGTTGTCCCTTTTTCATACAGACTACAATGGGATATAGATTATACTAACAATGTATGTGAATACGAAGCCTTGGTCTTAGGATTAGAGGCTGCCAAGAAGCTAAGTATAAAAAACCTGGAGGTATACGGGGATGCAGAGTTGATAGTCAAACAAATAAATCGGCAGTACCAAGCCAAACACCCTAGATTAAGATCATATAGAAACTGTGCCTGGGACCCAATGGAATTTTTTTTCTCGTCTGTGAATGTACACTTCATCCCGTGCACAGAAAACTTGCAGGCTGATGCACTAGCTAAATCATCTTCAACTTTCGCTCCCCCTACAACCTTTAAATTAAAGTATCACATAGAGATAAAATACAGACCATCTATATCGGACAACATACGCCACTAGCAGGTTTTTGAAGATGATGAACAAATTAAGAAGTTTCTCGAAGTGGTAGGTGACTTTTCTGAAACTCATAAAGACCAAGAGAATCATAATGATCCTGCATGGATTATGCAATAAGGGGAGGACCCTCAGGATTTCCAAGAAAAAATCGCTAATCATCGCATGTTGGTCCTAAAAAATAACCAGATTCCGAAAGGATTGATTCTTTTGGAAAGAATTTTTGATCAAAACGACATACCTGTAAAATCCACCTTACAACCCCAACCAGAAGAAGTGGAGGACTGTGATATAGGAACCAAAGAAGAATCCAGGATGGTAAAAATATCTAAACTCCTCCCTCCTGAAATAAAAAGTAAGTATAAAGACCTACTCAGACAGTATAAGGATGTTTTCGCCTGGTCTTATGATGAGCTAAGAACATATGACACTTCTGTAATTGATCACAAGATACCTTTAAAGCCTAGGGTCAAACCATTTAGGCAAAAGCTTAGACAGATCAACCCCATTTTGTTACCTGTGATCGAAAGAGAAGTTAAGAAAATTTTAGATGCAAAAAAAATAGTACCTCTGAGGTATTCAGAGTGGGTAGTAAACCTGGTCCCAGTCAGAAAGAAGAATGGGGAAATCAGATTGTGTGTGGATTTCAGAAATCTAAATAATTCGTCTCTTAAGGACAACTATCCACTGCCCAAAATGGACCATGTGCTAGAAAAGGTAGTTGGAGCTAACATAATGTCTATGATTGACGGTTTCTCTGGATATAATTAAATTGCCATGAATGAACAAGATAGAGAAAAAACTGGTTTCACTGCACCTTGGGGTACGTTCTTGTATGATAACATGCCTTTCGGTTTGATGAATACAGGAGCCACATTCTAGCGCGCTATGGACATCGCTTTCATTGGTGAAAGGGATAAGTTCATAGTCATATATCTTGACGATTTGATGGTTTTCTCTAAAACCGACGAAGAACACTTGATACATCTTAAACAGACATTCGAAAAATGCCGCAGGTTTGGTCTATCTTTAAATCCAAAGAAATCACATTTCACCATGCGGGAAGGTAAACTTTTGGGTCATATCATATCTAGGGATGGAATTAAGATTGATCCTAAGAGGATTGAAGCGATAGACACTATAAATGTTCCCAGCAATGTAAAAGAGATTCAATCTTTCTTAGGAAGAATAAATTTTTTACGAAGATTTATCTCGAATTTCGCTGAGATTGTAAAACTGATCACAAGTATGCTGAAAAAGGTCAGCGAAGTAAAATGGACAACCAAGGCCAAAGCATTGTTCGCACACATTAAGAAAGTCATAAGCGAGGCACCTGTGTTGGCAAGCCCCGACTATCTAAAAGATTTTCTTATTTTCTCATTTGCCTCCGAACACACGATTGCTGCGGTGCTCCTACAAAAGAACGAAGAAGGTTTCGAACAACCGATCGCCTTTTTCAGCAAGAGCCTTAGAGACGCAGAACTTAAGTATGATATAATAGAAAAACAAGCATACGCCATGGAAAAATCATTAAAGGCATTTAGAACATATGTATTACACTCCAAGATAATTGTGTACGTTCCTACTAGTTATGTGAAAGATATTTTGGTACAACCAGACAACGATGGAAAAAGAGGACGATGGCTTGCCAAAATCCAAGAATTTGACCTAGAAATCAAACCTACCAAATTGGTAAAAGGACAAGGCCTGGCCAAGCTTTTAGCTGAGTCTAATTTTAGAGCCCTAGGTATCAATTGCCTACAGGAAGGTGACGAAGGCATATGTATAAGCGAGTTCGAGGAACGAACAGGCCCAAACAGGATCGAAGAGAAATTCGTATCATCTGGCTGGTACAGAGACATAGTATCATACCTACTGACTCTAAAATGCCCGAGTGAACTATCACCATCAAAATATAGGACTTTAAAGCTTCATGCGGTTAAATATTGTATTGCCGAAAATCAACTATATTGGAAAGACCCACTCGGTTTTTTGTTAGTCTGCTTGATCGAATCGGAAACAGAGCAGGTTATAAATGAATTTCATGAAGGAGTGTGCAGGGGGCATCACGCTTGGAGGGATATAGCTTAAAATTTTTTGAGGGTTGGGTACTACTGGCTGAAACTTTTCTCGGATGTTAACGCCAAAGTCCGAGCTTGCAACCCTTGTCAACTATTTGCAGGTAAACAAAAACTCCTAGCACTACCTTTAGTTCCAATCAAAGCTGAAGCCCCTTTTCAACAATGGGGTCTAGACTTCATAGGCGAGATTAATCCCCATTCTATCGCCCAACACAAGTGGATCTTAACTGCCACAGATTACTTTACTAAATGGGTGGAAGCCATTCCAACCAAAAGGGCAACCGACTCGGTGGTAATCGATTTCTTAGAAGACAACATTTTGTCTAGATTTGGTTGCCCTCGAAAGATAGTCACAGACAATTCCCAAGCCTTTAAATCTATGGCTATGATTAGCTTTTGTCAAAAGTATAACATTGTTCTTGGCCATTCCACAGTGTATTACCCTCAAGGAAATGGACTGGCTGAGTCATCTAACAAGAGCCTGGTCAATATAATCAAGAAAGTGTTGGATGAAAACAAAAGGTCTTGGCATGTGCATTTAAAATACGCTTTGTGGGAAAATCACATAAGCACGAAAAGGTCTATCGACATTTCCCCTTTTCAGATGGTATATGGGACATATGTTGTGTTACCTATAAATCTAGTGCTTCCAGTAATGAAGTTATGGCAGGATCAGAAAGAAGAACCCAATCATGTCACCAGGAGGATAAATCAGCTGATTGAGGTTCAACAGCATAGGGTCAAAGTAGATGAAAAGTTGCAGAAGTACCAAGATGACATGAAGGCATTATTCGACCATAGGGCAAAGGACAAAGGTTTCCTCCTAGGTGATTTAGTATTAAGGTGGGACGCAAGGAGGGAAGAAACAACGAAACATGGTAAATTTGACCACCTCTGGTACGGGCCATTCAGAGTCTTGGCTCCTGAAGGAAAAAATTCTTTCCTATTAGAAAATCTTGACGGTGAAATACTCAATGCCCCTATCAATGGGCGTTATCTAAAGCATTATATGACATANCGCCAAAAAAAAAAAAAAAAGAAAATAAAATTAAAAATTATGTATATATAGAATTCTTACATACATAGGCATATACAAATGATTCATTATGCATGCTATTCCGTTTTTCTTTTCTTTCATAAATTTTCATAGATAAGTCTGTTTTCAAAGAAAAGCAAGATTGTAGAATTAAAGACGTGGAATTTTTTACAGTTGATACCCTTAAAAAGAAAACCTTGATACTTTCCATATTGTTCTTTTGCAGGATTCTGGATATAAACAAAGAAGTAAACGAAGATCGGTGTGTCAGGAAATAAATCGGCCTAAATAGGTGATAGAAAAGATTTTTGATATTTTTGGGAAGAAAATGAAATGGTAAGGCAAGGGTAAGAGTTCCTAAAATATTTGTTTCGAAAGACTCTAAAAAAAAATCGAGATAATCCCATACGAATATGGCAATATCCTCTGAAATAATAAATAAAAGAATATTTCCATAGTTAAGCGTTTACGAAAGAATAAGATGAAACAAATGAATCACATACAGTAAAGCATCTTCGAAAAGGGTTTTCAAGAGTTAGTGTCAATTTTTGACTTCTGTTTCTCAGTTTATAGATCTCTATCTGTCACCCTTCCCTGTTTTCGGATTTAAACTTTTTGAAAAAACCAACATCTTTATGGTTTGCATACATGGGGACAAGAGGTCACGTTTCAACCTTGAAAAGCTTCGAAGCAGATTGTGAAAAATAAGCTGGTCTTCACAAAATTTTCAGTCTCTTACCAAACAAAATTCATGCATAGGTTGATCCTGACTTTTCTAGGTCCTTCAACAGTTTCAAAGGATTGAGGCTTGCTCAAATAGAAAACCCTAAAAATTTAATTTTTCCCCTTTTCCCTGCGAACGAGGGTGTGGTGAAAGTTAAGGGAAGGTTGGTACCGAGTAATCAAAGTAAGTTGGTAGACCTATAATACAAAATATTACATAGATATCAGCCCTCATACAAACTGATTGCCCCCACTTCGCGCTCTAAAAAAGAAAATTATAAGACAGTTGGTGAAAGGAAATTAAGAAATGATTTCCCCCATCTAGTCCAAAAGATGATGAAAGGAAATTCAGAAATGATTGCCCTCGTCTCAACATTTAAATGCATAAATATATTCTGAAGTGGTGAAAGGAAATTCAGTAAAAGGGGCCAGATAACTTCACCAGGGTAGTGAACAAGCTCGCTGGCAGTGAAGCAATATTTGATATATCTGTAAGGCTGTTATACATGAATATCACTCTGCTCTGGTAACCAATTTTTTCAAAACCCGATCCACATCCCAAGTTCAGATAGGGCTTCCAGATTAAAAAAACACACAAATTGTTTCTTTTGGTGCAAGCCAATAGCCACAAGATCTGTTGAGTCTCCTAGAACTGTTTTGATTGTCTTGACGCAGGCCGAAATTCAGTAACGAGAAGGAGAAAGTCGTGAAAGGGACTACAACTAAGTTAAAAAGTATCTGAGTTTTGAAAAGCTTTTTCATAGGAAAAAATGAAGTCTCTTTCCCTTTTTGTATCTTGTTCCAAGAAGTTTTTTGCTTGTTTAAAGACTTTGACTCCATTTACCCAATATAGGCACGTGGTCTACTATTCTTCCCGTCTTGCAGGAAAATGAGATCCCTAGTTGGAGCCTATGTTGGAGCTGCCTTTGTTTTTCAGCCGTGTTTAATTTATTATATTTTAATGCTTGAAGTCGAAAGCTGGTTTTCATGTTTTCTTTATCTCCCCCAAAGTCTAGGAAATCTCATCACGCAAGCAACGTCGGTTATCATACTCTTAAGGCAAGTTCTGTTTTTCGTTTAAACGACTTTCCCCTTCTTACCTCGGGATTTTGCAGGTCGGGTGTTATAGATCACATAGTTCATAAGTCGCGAAGAGTGAAACAACGAAATAACTTTAAAAGTGTTACTCAGGTTAGTAGCAAGATTAAATATTTTTTAAACCATGGTTAAGCATCATCGAGATTTCATGTCTTGGCATTTACTAACTCCAAAAGTCTTACCATCATAACCCCGATATCCGAAGTTGCGAGACTCTTGTTTTGGTAACCCGGGTTAAGATCAAAGAAAAAGGTTTACTTGCAGTTGAGTTCTATCGGGGGTTCGCAACTCGGCATGTTGTTCCCTCAAAAGATTTACTTTCGAAGCCCGAGTTGCGAAGCCACGATATGTTTTAAAACAAATAAATCAAGCACTTAACCCGGTTTTATCTTTTAATTAAACAGATCACATCATCGCGATCTTGCAATTTCGCAACTCGGCATACAAACCTCCCGGAAGCTATACCTTTGAAATCATGAGTCACGAAATCAAGATATTTCTTTAAACATGATTAATTAAAACTCTTAGTCTAGCTTGCGTCTTTTATTAACTGAAACTAATTATCGCAGTCTCGGGTTTTAGAGGCTGGAAGGGTTAGAGTAAAAACTCCTAATGAAGCGAATACCGAAAGATTAATTGACGTTACTAAAACCTGATTAATTAAGCTAAGCCAGTATTTCCCATGTTTCGATTCATGCACAGTCTACAAGGCAAGCTTAAATTTTCCTTGCACCAACTTGCATTGCGAGTTGTCAAAATTTATGGCATTAATTAGAAACAGGGCGAATTGACAAGTAAAGATTGGGTTTTTATTGCTAAATTTATTTGTAAGAATGATTTGACCATTCTGTTCATGAAAAGTACCGAGTTTTGAATGTTTAAACATATAGATCTGTTATTTGTTCTCGCAAATTCATTTCTATATTACGCAGAGAAAACTTTTCTCAGTGAACTAATTTCTGTATGTATACCTATTTTTATCGCAGAAGAGCTAAAACCGAATTCCTCGCCATGGCCCCGCGAAAAGCATCTAAAGTCAACATTGAGGTTTTGGGACAAGGTTCAGACAATGTCTTTGATACTTCACCTTGAAGTATCAACTTTGTCAAGACTTGGTCGTTTGTTTCTAATATGTTACAGTCTGAATTGGTAGATTATTCGGATGATTCTAGTGACAATGAAAAAGATGACCTGACCACCAAATATAAGATCGTCGTCCAAGCTGGAATGTATAAAGTATCGGCGAGGCCAGGACTGCTCCCTTACTACGATATGGTTAAGTGGGCATTAGACCATGTGGATATACCAACCAGAACCATCATCAATGAGCAGAAAGTCACTATTGGGACTTTCAGACCCAAACAACTGCATGCTATGTACAAGTTGCCAACCGGGTCAGACCTTACATACAATGCTGAATTCTTGGAGAATTTTAAACAGAAAGAATGTGTGCAGTACGACACGACTATGTCCAGTTTAATCAAATATTGGGTTTCACACCCTGCGAAGTTCAGGGCAGACAGTAATGGCATATACTCAATATCTTCTCTAGAAACACAGTTCAAATATGTCGCTATGATGACCTACAGATTATGTGGTAGAGAGGACACCACACATTTTTTCCTTCAGTGGGTGCCTCTGATACATTTAGTCACTGAAGGATGTTCCTTCAACTGGGCTAAAATGCTTTCTGATATCTTGACCTGTCAAGTTACAGAGTATCGAGCGCAGAAGGAGAGAGGAAAGATGGCCTCATTCTTTATGTCTGCGTATATCATGGACGCCGTGTGTTTTCTGATGCCTTTTCCCTTAATGAGCCGGAGTTGGACTCCATCAGAGGCCAAGCCCATCCACGTCTACCATTCAAAACTTTGGGAAAATAAGGCGACATATTTTGTCTATGAAATCTTTAACTGGGTAATGGTGCCTCTGCATGTCACTATTTTCGGCCACCTGCCACCCAGGATCTCGGACAGTATAGTGATGAATCTGAGCAGTATAGCTGACTGGTATGTAGAAGCAGAATTCTCATATCTCAGGGTTTTCGGGGCTTCTGTTCCCTTGCATGCATTACCATTGTTCATGCCCGATAAGTTGGCTTGTTGTGAGGTTGCCAGGAAAACTTTAATCGGTGGTGTGAGTAAGGAGCTAAAGGGATATTCTAAGAAGGTATGGCCACCTTTTCCTATTCATTTAAATTCTTATTCTTTGTTATATTTCGGGCATGCTAAAGCTGAGGCAACAGCCCTGGAAGAGCTGGAATTGGTTCATCTCGAATTCAAGAAGCACGATCCACAAAGAGTCGTAAGTAATCACCTGGCCAGTTGCAGACTTAAAAGGTTTGAACACGAAAATTCACCCTCTGATAACATTTTTCGAGGTGCAAGATCTTACTCCGAGGTTTTGGCTCAAATACAAGTCCTAGCACCTGAAGAGAGGGCTGATGTTTTGAAATTCCAAGAACATTGGCGAAGTTGTCTTCCCCGAGCATTGCGGTGTGAGAATGAAACAACAACAGAGGTGAAGCAGAAAGAAGCTGAAGGCCCCAAAGATACACGACTCGGACAAGAAGAGCACCAAGACAGAGAAGAGAAAACTGGAAACCTGAAGACAGAAATAAAAACTCTCGATCCATCGAAAAATCCTGCTCTAGTTGCCACCCCAGGGCAATCAACCAAGCAAATCGAAGATCCCATCGCCTCCATTACTCCCTTATATTCAACTAAAGGGAACATAGATGCAGGGTGGATTTTCAATGAAGAATTGAGACCTGTAAGGATGGAAGAGCTCCCCCCAAATGAGTTCTTTTTTGATAAGAAGAGAAAAGTTGTGGTAAAAAGAGAATTCTACCAGGAAGCAGAATCAACGGCCAAAAAATTTAAGGTATTGACCGATGGAAAAGATAAGAAGAAAGAGGAGTTTGCGATAGAAATAGCTGGAACGTTAGGGGCATATGCTACATCAAACCAATTTTCAGTCGGGGTTTTGAAAAATCAATTGAAGCGAAAAAATCGCCTCATCAATACCTTAGAAGCAAAACTAGCCACAGCGGAGGAGGCTGCCAAGGACCAGGCAAACACAGGAATAGAACGAGCAACAATGGCCAATAAAAAGGAAATTGAGCTGCTCAAAGCTAAGCTCGAACAAGCATAGCTGGTAGCTCAGACCAGTCAGATACAAGTAGGCCAACAAAGAGACTTGATAGGGCAGCTACAGGCTAGAGTGGAAATCACTGAAAGTAAAGTTATAAATATCGGGATGTTCCAGTCACAGGCGATGGAGATTCAGAGCCGATTTTCTGCAACCCAGCAAAGTTTGCTCGCCAAGGTAGAGACAATTCGGGATAGCTGCTTACTTGTTGATCAGGTATTGGAAAATTTATCTGTCAGAGAGAGAGAAGCCGGAGTAGCTCAGGTTGTATTTCAAGAGGCTGTAATAGCTACAAACAGTAGGGGATCGGGAAGTACTCCCAGGTTTTCCATTTCGGAGCAGACCAGAGGAAATATTTTATTGAAAGAATGGGAGCACAGTATATCAAAAGGTAAACTGCAAGCCAAGAAGGTAATGAAATCCTTTGAAGAGGCATTTGGTTCTATAGATGGTAATCTGTTAGGTATCGATAGCGAGGGAAATGTTGGGACATTGAGTCAAATTAATATAGTGAAACTCTTGCTTGATATAAATGAGAAAGAATAAAGAGATTCGGTTGAAGTCTCGCAAGTAACTCTGACAGTGTTATAACCCTAAATTGCACCACACATGCTTACCTGGCATCAGGCCAACTCATATCCCTTCTTTGCCAAAACTCTACTGAACAACTCTTTGAAAATCCTCTTGTGTCAAGGCCCACGCGCCCTAACCCATTACTGAACATGTGTACACGCTGGCTGACTCACAACAGCCCGTGTGTACCTAACAAAGCACGGAAAAATGAAAGTTGCCGATGGAACAAAAATCTATGGGTCAGTTAACTGAAACTCCCGGCCATGCATGGCCGAGGGTTCGTCCAAAACCCTAGCTCCTTCTAACCTATAAAAGAAGGGGTAGGGTTACGATTTGGAAGAGGAAAAAATATAGCGAAGAAACTCTGCCCATTTACGTAATCCATTGTCCCAACCCTTTAGCCTTTCCTCATGCCAAAGGAGATTTAACGCAAAGAAGTTGAAGGACAGAAGAATAGGAGCCCAGGATCAAGTTCAAGTAGTGGTGGCCGGTCTCAGCTTTTGTAAGTTGATTCACTTTCAGTAATAAAAATAATGCTTTTCCCGTCCCAAATCATAAATTGTCTATAGTTTGATTGATTTACGTTTGACTTCTAACCCTTGAGTATAGAAGTAGCATGCATGCGTAGTTGTTGTTTGTCTTGAGTGCAGGTCATCTGTGGAAGGAGCAGTGTAAGCAAGTAATCAAAGCGCAACGAAGGATCTACATCGAATGCTGGTAATAAGGTAGGTGGTCCTTTTCCATGCATTTACTGAGAAAAAGGGATTTAAATCTTGGGATGTAGGTAAAAAAGTAGTTTCTATTCGGCCAAATCTGCATGCAAGTCTGACCCTAGTTTGCTAGTCCATAGGGTGTTTTTCCCAACAACAGAATTGACGACCGTACTGGGGAGAATACTCTTTAGGGTCCTGGATTTAATTGAGTTTTTGGGTAGTTTAGAGATGATCAGAATCTGGACCAGGGGTAAAAAATTTGCTCAATTTTCAAAGTGCTCAGAATACAACGAAAACGGTGCCATTGCGTCCGTCTCGTTCTCCTGATTCCGGCGGTATATTTATTTTCACAAACGGAGTCCGTATGGAGAAGTTATTGAGGTCTGTTCGCCGAGCCAAACAGGTAAAATTTTATGCTGACTGTACCTGTCCGTATAGTCCGTACAGGACACGTGGTAGGACAGTACAACACACGTGGCCTGTCTGTACAGGACACGTGGCAGCTCCTGGGCGTGACACGTGTCATGCATTTTTGGCATTTTTAAGGTACGGTTTGACCAATCTAGAAGTGACACGTGTCACCACTGGATGGGTGACACGTGGCACATGCTGACGTCAGCATCCTATGTGGCTGGTATGACGTGGAGACCGTACAGTCAGCGTGGCATTGATGACGTGGCAGAGTCTGGTTGGATGACAGTTGGCAAATCATTATGTGACACGTGGCATGATGTAGACGAATAGAAAGGTGCCACGTGGCCCAATGAAGGGCTGCCACGTGGCACCCTGGGTTTGACTATTTGGTTCGTGTTTAAAAGTTTGATAGTTACCGGAATCGAACACCGGACCTGTCCTCCAACATTAAACGTTTTAACAAAGGCCCACACACCAACGTGCCACGCGTTGGGTTTTATATGGAATATGGCAAATTTCATATATGAATTGGTTAATGTGTATTCACGGTGGGGGGTCGGGCCGGGGCTAGCCCCGACCCCGGTTCTATGTGCTGCATTTCATATGACCAAAACTTATACGATATTTGGCGCGCGGAGTGTGGGTTCAACCCACGGTTCTATTCGAAAAACATATGACCAATGTATAATTAATCGACGCGCAAATTTGGGTTTGATTTGTGGTAAGCCCGCGGTCATTTGAAACGGCATATGCCCATGCCATGTTATGCCAACCGACAGTTGAATAGTGCGCGGGTGTTTATACATTGCCCATAGTTACAATTAATATAACCGTGTTATATTGCGTGGGTCAAAACACTTGGTCGTGGTTTTAAATTTTTAATACAACCACATTTTATATATAGCGCGGGATTTTTTTTTATGGTGAACGGAGCTCTCGCCTAGGTCACACGACCCGTGGTCATATCAATTCACATGTGACCCCGATTCATTTAAATGGCGCGATTTTGAAATGGGTTTTAAATGGAGCCAAGTTTGGTTCAACAGTCAACCACACCCGACGCGTGCCAAGTCCAAGTTCACTCATGCAAACGGTCAGCCTTTTTATGCGCGGGACGTGGACATATGGTTCCCCCCATGCGCCCAACACCTCCGTCCTTGGGGGCTGGATTCCGGGTAACCGTTCGACATTTTGCACCATTTTCGGAGCGCGCGTGGGGCTGAGTTTATGCACGGGAAAACGCTCAGTGCTAGGGTCATTTGCCCACAGGTGCAATATGGCGAGCCTGTAACAGAGCTTGGAAAAAGGAAAAATGGCAGCAAGCATAACTTGATGAGTTTTTGACCAAATCAAGTGCTGTAAAAGCCCAGCTAGGGGTTTTTGGACGTTCTGAGTCCATTGGTGAGGTTTTCAAAGGCATTTGAAGAGCACATTTGTAGTTTTTTCACATTTTAAGTTTGAGGGAGCTTCAAGAGCCTTAAAGCCCTCATTGTTTGAGGCATTGCTCAGGTGAGCCCATGTCCATTTGCTGAGACTGAATAGTCATTTCTGACTGATTATTATGCTCTGAACATTTTGGGATAGGTTTTAGATCCATTGGAGGACTTCTACAGGTATTTTTACCTCATTCTTTCTCAGGGAAGCTTGGAGGTCACATGTAGAAGAGGTCATTGTTGGATGAGCCATTGTCCATTTCCAGAGTTTTTACAGTCATTTTTGGGGTTTTTATGTATTCTGAACTTAATGGTACAGTCTGTAAATCCATTGGAGTTGAGAAGCAGATTGTAATGAGCATTTGACAAACTAATCCCAAAGAGCCAAGTCCATTGAAGGAGGCTCAAGGAGACGTAGCCCAGAGAGGGGTGAACTCCTTTATCATCTTGGTATTGCGGTGATTTTTATGTGTTATTTGCTGCACTTTTTATGGCCGTGTATTGATTTATAACACATATTTAAGCATGTAAAAGAACCTTTCTTCACACATATACATTGCAAAGAAGAACCAAGAACTTAACACAGAAACCCTCTTGCACATTTTAACACATGAAGCAAGGTCCTGTTAAGATTTATTTTATGAGATAGAGTGTGCTTGCATAGCATAACAAGTTAGCCTTCTATTTTCAGATCAAGAGACTAGGTTTTCTATTTTTTCTTTGCCTGTATTTTTCTTTTACTTCTGTAAGGTCTGAGCTAGCAGGGAGTCTGGTTTTCCATACCATCTTTCCCTGACTTTTGCTTGACTGTATTTTTCGGGACACACAGAGGTACACGCGGCCTGCAGAAGGCCTGAACGCATGTACCCGCGCCCTATCCTCTGAAAACCTACGTGTGAATGCTAGTTGTAGAGATAACAGTAGCATGTAGGAGTTCAGAGAACCTTAGAGGCAGTCCTCCTCTTCCCTGTCAGAATCACACATTCTCTAGGGGGTTTTCTGGAATCCTGTCTGAGTCTTGCTTGATTTCAGTCCTATCTCAGATTGTTTTTTTTGCCTTATTATTTTTTCTTTCATTATTTGTTTTTTCTGTTAGAAAGAGCATCCAAGCCTTCAAGGGATATTGGTTATCAATACCAAAGGCCTCTTCCTGGTCTGGACTGTCTGTTTTCATATTTTTTCTTAGAATTTAGATATACACGCGGCCTGTACTAGGTCAGACCACGTGTACACGCTCTCTATCTCTGGTCAACACACGTTTTCATGCGCTCTTTATTAGTGACAGTAGCATGCTTGTACAGGCTACTTTTTGTTCAGGGTGGGGCAGTCATCCCCTCCTTTGATAAGAAGTATTCCTCTCAGGTGTTTGAATCTATGTTTGAATAGTCAGTAGCTTAGGCTTCATCTTACCCTTAGCCTGCTTTTTCTCAGTTAAAAGTTGTCAAAAAAATAAAAAAGAAATTTTTGTTTATGGTTTTTAGACAAGCGTGAGAGTCATTGTTTTTCAATTTCCATTGTGTGATTCTTTACTCTGATTCTTTGCGATCTGCGCTTTAAGCCATAATTTTTTTTCTTGGTTTTTTGCTTGTCGGTATTTTCCCTTTCTTGCTTCACTAGCATTTAAATAATAAAAAAAAGCTCTTTTCATTTTCTTCTTTGGTTAAAGAATGTGTTTCTGCATCATTAGCTAGGGAAAAGTCTTTTATTTCGTAATTTTTTTGCAGTTCACTTAGATCATAAGTAGCTTGTAGTCGAGCGAAATTCCTTTGAGTTTGCTGTATAAAATCTTAGAAAAAATTAAAAAAAATCTTTCTTTGTGAAAAGTTGTTGAAATTTTGCATTTCATAAAAGTTTTTTGTTTCCATCTTTTTCATTCATTTTTTCTTTCATCTGTACACATCATCAATTTCACCCTCATACCCCTTGACGTAAGAAAAATCCATAAAAGCAACGCTAATTTTAAAATCTACTAGACTTTTATGTTTGTAGGGTTCACAAACTAGTTCAGGACTAGGGCCTTGGATTAGGTTGGAGAGGAAACTCTTCAAGGCCATTCAAAACCCAACATTAGAGTCTGAGATAGGGAGTGTCTAAGTCCAGTTTCGTGGAAGTTATCTGGGACCCCCCTCTAACACAGGGGATAAACATGAGGTCGCGTGTGGAAAGGTAGCGGAGATAACCCCTCCAAAGCCGGACCAATCGTAGTGGAGAACACATATAGAGGGCTTGTTTTGGGATTCCGTCATTTACATTTGCCATGGGGCTTCGTGGGTCTCGATTCCATTCAAGGTCCTCATTTTTCTTCCGGACCATTTTCTCTCGATACCCTTGATAGGTTTTGGGCTCGATACCCTGCTCATTGTGGTCTACCCGACTTTCGACTGTACCCGCCTGGTGACTATTCGTGTGCTGGCAACCTAGTTGCCAATCATTTTAGGAACATACACAGGTGACTGCGGGGGTATACCATGGTACCTAGGATAGACATCGGGCCACACTTTGCAGAGTATACCTGAAGGGTGCTTCCGTGTTTGAGTTGCACTTGCACCGATAAGTTGCTCTACTGTTGGTTGTTGTAACTGTTCTTCCAAATAGTTTAGTGATTGCTTGTCTTATCTCTTAGGGGATTCTTTTTTAGTGTGTGTTGCTTTTTGAACATTTAGAATACCTTAGTGTGTCTTGGATCTTCTCACACAGTGGAGGATCCAGATCTCCGCTGGTCACGAAGGCTTCTTGGCCTACCACCGGTTACATTGGAGCCACCCCCGCCACCATTAAGGCAGAAGCTAGACCAAAAAGGGTCTTTTGAAGCGACCGGGTTACAAACCTTTGTGCCCAAACAACCTGCTCTTGGCTTGGTTGAGACCCCAACCACTGATATCTTGGCACCGTTTATTGTACCAATCCAATTTCACGAACACCAGACAGTGCCTCACATAGCTATGGAAACAAATGTTTTTACTCCTTCTGGGAATTCGTCAATTCCCATCATAGTTGCCACCACAGGAGAGTCATCTCCTAAATTACCGTCGTCGGTCTGAGCCACTATGGTCTCGGCCGCAACTACGTCGCATAGTGGACCGAACCCATCTATAGCGGAGGCCACAACCCCCTTCACACCTAGTGCGACAGGCCCTCCGTTTTCATACGGTATGCCTAGTTTGGGAACAAGTCCTGTACTAACCTACTCCACTTTACAGACTTTGGGTCTGGGGGTAGGGAGCTCTAGCGCTCCTCTGCAAGGTCACCTTGGGGGCACTCCTGTCCCTTTTAATGCTTTTCCTTATGCAGGAGGTCATATTCCTCCTTCGTCCCCTTCACTTGGTGGTCCGCATCCGCAGTCCGCCGGGCAGCCTACACACACTGGTTTATTTGGAGCAGGGAGTCAGGGACCCCCATCGCACAGTATGTTGGTAGGTTCAACACCATTTTCTTGGAACAAAAAATTTGGTAACAACACTTTCTCATCAGCCGCTTTCCCGTCTGGGGGAAACCCCATTTTTGGACAATCTACTCCTGCGC
This sequence comes from Picea engelmannii, assembly GCA_009831015.1. Taxonomy (NCBI): domain Eukaryota; kingdom Viridiplantae; phylum Streptophyta; class Pinopsida; order Pinales; family Pinaceae; genus Picea; species Picea engelmannii. The sequence continues at coordinate 234,673 of ML791082.1, read as the reverse complement.
AGGGTACTATTCCTGCATAGGGGGCACACATAGCAGGACCTTGGAACTCATGACAAGGATCCATTCCCTCCTCCGGAATGTCGTTCTGGGGTATTTCTTTCCACAGTCAATGGAACCCTGGACAGACTACTATGCCTCTCCCTGCAGGACCAACATGGGGTAATCCTTCCCAAAGTCCTTCGAATACAATGCATGCCCAACACTCTATGTCCTTTATGGGAAATCAGTCGATGATGTCTCCACAGATGCAAAATCCTTACGCTGGTTAGGGCCATGGTTTCTACCAGAATCCGGGCCAACAACTAAACTTTTCCTGGCAACCTAGTGCCAGTCAAACTCCAGGACCCTTTTTCCCAGGTTATCAACAGTAACCCAAACTACCATTCCTGGCGACTTTACACTTGCCAGATTTGACAAGGTTGTTAAATGATCCTATTTGTCACGATCCACGTTGGCCTCCTATGCCAATGAAGTTGCCTTCGGACATTCCAAAGTTCGAGGCCAAGCCTAATGAAGATCTAGGTGATCATGTGACTACCTTTCATCTTTAGTGCTCATCTAACTCATTGAAAGATGACTCTGTACAATTGCGATTGTTTCAACATACTCTTATTGGGAGTGTCGCGAAATGGTACATCGAGCTCGATCGCTCAAGATAATCTTATTTTGGTGAACTGGTGATGGCCTTCTTTAACCATTTCCAGTTGCCTGTGAGATACGACGCTGACACAACGCTGCTCGCCAATTTCGAACATACAACAGTGGACCATATCTCTGATTATATCTGAGAGTGGAGACGCCAGAAGAGTCTAATCAAAGTACCAGTCCCACCAACATTCCTTCTTGAGTGGTTCCTTAAGTCTTTGGTCCCATAGTTATCCAAAGACATCGCAACATCCAGAGTTTTCTCCGAAGAAGATGCCATCATGAGGGATCAACAGTTTGAGCTCATCTATTCTCAGTCTGGTTTATTATACCACATCTTTCCAGATGTGCCACGTTCGATACTGGATAAAACTAGACAGAGAGTTGGACCACATGCCGATGGTATTGTTGGTTTAGCACAAACCAATCCTGTTGAGCAATTGACAAAACAGTTGCAACAGTTATCCATACAACACACAGTGGCCAACCAAACTACTACTTTGGCTACCCCCCCTACCCAAACGTCGGAAGTACACACCGTGCAGTCGACTAACCCAAAGGCCACCCAACATCTTGAAGGGAAGAAAAAACAACGAAAGAAGGGTAAGGGGAATAAAAAACCCACTGATAATGCTGGCGGGGAAAACACAGAAAAATGGAAGGTGAGGTATCCATGCAACTTGTGCGCAGAAGACCACCCAACCCATCTTTGTCCTCAACTTGCAGAGGCCCAAAAGTTTGTCACACAGCAACAACAAGCAGTGTTGACTAATCCCTTTCAACATGGGAAAAATCTAACTCAAGCCTCTACAAGCACAGAAGGGGGCAGCCAAGAAACCTGCCCACCTCCAAACAATCCCTCATCCGCGAACGTATATATGGTTAGGGGTGATGCTTTCATATCAACTAGAGCGCACGACTATAGTAAACCAAGCACTTCTGAGAAGGGTAAAAAAGCTGATCTCCCATATCTTCCCCTATAGATTGAGAAGACGTTGGGAGAAACAATGACATGCATTCCAAAGGGTGCATTTAAAAAATCTTCTCACAACCCAAACGCAAGGGCCGCCCAGAATTACTCTGTGGTGGAAGATTTATCACAAACCCCTTGTGCGATGTCTGCTTTGGAGGTCCTCCTAAGCTGCCCTGCTCAGAGGAAATCCTTGTTAACCACTTTGGGCTCTACTGAGACTTGTAATATGGGCACCATCATGTTAGATACATCCGACTTAAAACCTCGTCTGCCTTACCACGTAGCGTTTCAGATAGTAGTGGCTCATCCCACAAAAACTTTTACTCGGAATATCTTCCGCATGGTGGTCGACGAGGGTGCCTCGACATGCGTTATGTCGTTAGCATGCTGGAAGGCCATTGGCCAGCTCGCTTTGTCTCCATTACCTACTCTCCTCACTACTTTCGATGGTCATTCTTTCCGACCACATGGCATTGTTCCTTCTTTCCCTGTGCAGTTTGGAGGGAAAACCGTATGTGTCGAAGTAGAGGTAGTCAATGCTCCCCTCGACTATAACCTCTTGTTAGGATGGAGTTGGACTTATGCTATGCAAGCTGTGGTTGCTACAGTTTTCTGAGTATTGTTGTTTCCACACGAGGGTCGGATAGTGACCATCGATCAACTGTCTTTCTCCAGACCTGACCCAACTTTGGGGGCATCCACGGTCCCGATGATTGATAATCCTCAACCAGGTGTCATTAACATAGGAGTTGGTTTGTGCCCGTCCTTGATGGGTACCTTTGATTACCCACCTCCTCACAATGATATCAAATTTATATCTAATCACCATAAACTGGAGATTTTTCAAGTTTCGTCGTTTCGCATGACTTACTTTGAGGATCCTTGGATTCTTCCTTCCCCATCAACCACGATGGATGAGACATGGCACCCAAGCATGTCCATGCCCTTGTCTATCGCTGAGGTAGCGTACTCTTTAGTCCAACAAGCTTTAGCTAACCCTGATCCGACTCCGGCACAAGAGTTGGATCCACTTCTAGAGCCTATTTGGGCTCAGGGTTCTCTTGCTAACGTCGATTCGTTAGACTTAGTCTTTCCTTCTGATGAAGCAGTAATCGAAGCAATGACTAGTCCGAACAAACCTTGGGAAGATCTTCATCATAGATCATATTTTCTCCCAGAGATAAGCCGAATCGAAGCAGGAGAATTCACCGTTACCATAACGGGAGATCAGCCGTGTCCTATTAATCTCTTAGCTACGCAGGAAATTTATGCTGAGGGAAATATGGCGACTATCACTAAAACTATACCCATAAACATCTCCCAAAACCCTAACATCGTGGAGAATGTCTTCATCGGAGCGGATTTCTCCCCCGAAGAAATTCAAGTTTACACGGATCTTTTCAAATAATTCTGTGACGTTTTTGCCTAGTCTTACGAAGAGATACTTGACATCGACCCACAAAGTGTCGATCATGGGCTACCTTTGTTGTTTTTCAAGCTCGCTTTGAGATCCAAAAGAAACATACAGTGAGACTGTATTTATGCTTTTCGATCTCGTTCGGATTAACTGAGAAAAGAAACATTATGGAGTCTTCTTTAAGCCCTTTTCAGACTCCTTAAAGATGAAAAGATTGCCGAGTGACCTTGTTTCTTCACACTCGTTAAATTGGTCTAGAAGAATGTTCCTTAAACAAGTCTTATTTTAAGCCTTTTTCAGACCCTTTAAACATGAAAATATTGCTGAGCGATCTTGTGGCCTTTCACGCTCATTAAACTAAAATTTGAAGTCACGTTTGTCCGGTGGTAGTTTACCCCTTTTTCGGTCCGGACGATCAACTGTACGAACAAAGGTATACTCTATAGAACTTCCGTTCTTTAGAAGAGTACTCTCAGGTATGATTTTATCCCTTTTTCGGGCCCGAGGGACTAAACTTACAAAAAATAAATCCTCACAAAGTCCATAGTTAATCTCTTTTCAGACTCCCTAAAATTGAAAAGATTGCCGAGTGACCTTATTCTTTCACACTCGTTAAATTGGTCCAGAAGAATATTCTTGACGGAGTCCATAGTTAATATTTTTTCAGACTCCTTAAAAGTGAAAAAATAGCTGAGTGATCTTGTCCTTGTCACACTCGTTAAAATGGTTTTGAATCGACGTCTAATCGATGCTAGTTTATCCCTTTTTCAAACTGACTAGACTATCTTCAAAAAAGGTACCCCAATGGAGTCTCCTTTTATGTTTTTTTAGACTCTCTAAATATGAAAAACCACCGAGCTTACCTTCTCTGGGCTCGTTAAATTTACATCGAAGGACGTTACCATTGTGTGTTCTATCAATCGCATTTGCATACCTTATCCATCAACCTTGTGACAGTTTGCTTCTGCGTCTTAACACCTTTGGCCGCTGGAGGATTTTCCCCGAGTATCATTTTACCAGAACACCAGTTTTGTCCTTGTGCCTTGAGCTTGTATGTTTGCAGTACTCATTCCTCCATTGTAACGTAATATTCCTTTATTCTTTTTCCAAAATTATTGAAAAGAACAAAAAAATCAAATATACCCCAAAAAGAGGATGGGAAAAGTATTTTCTTTATTGATAGCATAATGAGTCACCCTTGGATAAAGCACATCTATCCATTTGATCATCAGACTATGGGATGTAGTACGACCTTAGGAATATTTTCTCGCTATATAGAGTTGTGTCCTCTATCGTTTGGTTATTCTTCCAAACATATGGAGAGTTTGCGTTGCCTCCTGCTTCGTAGACTTATGATTAACATATATGCTACCTGAGTCTTATCACTTGTCATGCTATTGTCCAAGGGAAGTTTGTCACTAAGCCTGAGTCAACCCCTCTGCAATATGTCTCTTGTCCGCATACCCAGCCATCCTGAACGTCCAATCAAGTCCTTGTTCGAAATCACTGAAGCCTTCAGTCCGATCATCAAGATTATCAAGTCCATGACCGACGAGCCGTCGAAGACCTCTGGGTGGTGTAGTCGTACACTCATATTACACTCCTACCCGAGTTTTGGAAGATTGTGAATTTGTTGCTCGAGCTCTGAAGTCCAGCCATCAGGCTGAATCAACTTCTGGAAGATGGATACTCTATATGTATATCTTTCTGATTTCGAGATGTAGCTCCACTGTGTATTATTCGCGGCTACTCTTCATAGTTATTTGGAATGGATCTATAGTGTATTTGATTGGTAGCCATGGTTCTATTTTATCCCGAGCATGGATATGCCCGCCTCGGTGAGACATTTGTTATTTTGCAGACGACACCTCCTGGTTCCGGATCCTTGGGCTCAATCGTTTGGCACATCAGTAAAGATTAGTAATGTATTTCGGCCATCAGATGCTCTTTCGACCTCACACATTAGGGGGCATCTGTTATAACCCTAAATTGCACCACACATGCTTACCTGGCATCAGGCCAACTCATATCCCTTCTTTGCCAAAAATCTGCTGAACAACTCTTTGAAAATCCTCTTGTGTCAAGGCCCACACACCCTAAACCATTACTGAATGCGTGTACATGCTGGCTGACTCACAACAACCCGTGTGTACCTAAAAAAGCACGAAAAAAGGAAAGTTTCTAATGAAACAAAAATCTATGGGTCAGTTAACTGAAACTCCCGACCATGCATGACCGAGGGTTCGTCCAAAACCCTAGCTCCTTCTAGCCTATAAAAGAAGGGGTAGGGGTACCATTTGGAAGAGGAAAAAATATAGCGAAGAAACTCTGCCCATTTACGTAATCCATTGTCCCAACCCTTTAGCCTTTCCTCATGCTAAAGGAGATTTAAGGCAAAGCAGTTGAAGGGCAGAAGAAGAGGAGCCCAGGATCAGGTTCAAGGAGTGGTGGCCGGTCTCAACTTTTGTAATTTGATTCACTTCCAGTAATAAAAAGAATGCTTTTCCCGTCCCAAATCATAAATTTTCTATAGTTTGATTGATTTACGTTTGATTTCTAACCCTTGAGTATAGAAGTAGCATGCATGCGTAGTTGTTGTTTGTCTTGAGTGCAGGTCATCTATGGAAGGAGAAGCGCAAGAAAGTAATTAAAGTGCAATGGAGGATCTACATCGAATTCCAATAATAAGGTAGGTGGTCCTTTTTCCATGCATTTACTGAGAAAAAGGGATTTAAATCTTGGGATGTAGGTAAAAAAATAGTTTCTATTCGGTCAAATCTGCATGCAAGTCTGACCCTAGTTTGCTAGTCCGTAGGGTGTTTTTCCCAACAACAGGCAGACATAATCCAAATAGATAAATGATTGATTAAACCAAGTGTGCAATTATGCGCTATAGACACCCTATATCGACAGATGGAAGAAAGGTTGCCACGATTAGTCAAAGATTGTTACATTTTCAAGGTCAATTGTCAAGCAGAACCCTCTAGGTTGGTATCTCAGCTAGTGGAGAAATGTGTCACTTATACTGAGCAGGTGAAAGGGCAAGCTTCTGGCACCAAATAAAGACAGAGATGAAGAAATGTAATGATCGGTCTCCTTCTTGTCGTAACTGAAAATCTTGTAGCGATTGAGATTCCATCATATGTAAAACTATATAAATATACAATAGAAAGAAAGAAACAAGGCTGGACCTTTTTGGGTCGATTGTAATAGAAGTTTTTCTCCCCTAAGAATCAATATAAAGCAAATCCGGAGATTCTCGATTCCTTCATGACTGTGTTATGAGTTTGTTTCCTTGTATTTCATATTTAATTTCATTTCATATATGCATCTGATGAATGTTTCGCTATAACTTAGTGCAACCTCTACTATAGTGAATTAATTTTTAGTTTTCTATATTGTTTACTGTTTTTCCTCTGTACCAGCTATCAACGGGTATAAGACCAGTGAACACTTTAGATTTCTATATATATTTTATGCTTCATTAGGTTATTTCTTTATCTTTTTCTTCTCCTATTTATAAGTGAGATTCTCCCTCGATAGGAGCCTTACATGATAGACACCTTAATGTTTTCTTACACCTCATACACTTTTATTAAAATATAACTCAGTTATGGGAAAGAGCCTTTGGTTTTCACCCTATCCTCACTATTGGAGCTATAACTCTTATTTATACGACCACAAATCGAGACAGTATCTAAAAAGTTTTGAGATTCTTGTCAGGCTGCTAAATTGAAGATTTGAATGACCTGAAACACTAAATTGTCAAACCAGGGTTGGTAAACTTCGAGCTGCTACACTGTATGTGCGGGTAAGGCTCTAGTCTCTATCTGAATGCTATCCTTAGAAGAAAACACACACTTATTCTGAGAACTTGAATCTTAATGACTATCTTGAAACTGAGCATTTCCTATTTAAGTCATCAACATAAAACAATCCTACGTTTAAATGCTGGTGCTTCTATTTCCATCCATAAGTATGATTTCACAAGCGTATTCCACCACTATCTTTTAATCATCTATCATCATCATTTCTTTTTAAGCCATGACACAAAGAGTTTTTCCTGAAATGCATTCATTCTGAGTATCAAGATAAATCTAATTCTGTCTACAGGAAAACCGAGTACTACCCTACCTACTGGTACCAGGAGCTCCCTCTACTTTAACTGTAATCTATCTACTCTAATTAAGCAGGGTAACTAACTATTTAACAAATCAAAGTTCATGCCGATTCTAAGTTATGTTCGAATAAAAAACTGGAAGCCAAACAAACCACCTTCATACTCTAAACCCTACAGGAATCAGTCATGCGTTTTAATACTCATCAACGTAAGGGATATCAGTATGCTGGAACGATTCGGTTGCAGAATAAATAAACACAATCTTGAAACAACTAAATCTATGACACACTATGAGCTGCAGATATACCATTCATGTAAGCAAATACTAACACACTGAAACAACTAAATCTATGGCAGAATAAAGCAGC
>ML791082.1:203234-217768 GCA_009831015.1 Picea engelmannii | reverse complement strand
GATTTTGAGTTTGCTGATGTATGGTGTTTCCTGGTTCTAGGTTTTGTTCTACGGTTTCCTCAGCCAGAATTTCAGTCTCAGTTTCTATCGCTCTTTGGGTGGAGGTTTCTTCTTCTTTTTGTGGTTTTATATTTTTCCTAAATGTACCTCTAGGATCTCTATTTCTCATGAAGTCATGCTAAATGAAATGAAAGAACTAAGATTGAGTTTCAGAGTACCTGTGATAACTGATATGTCAGTTTTCACCCTTTTTGTTTCCACAACTGCTCTTACTATCAACCTGCTAACACACCAAACCAAACTAAGTGTATTCCAAAATTAATCAAGACAATTATCTTCTTACCTTTTAAACAGCTCCCCGACAACGACGCCAAAAATGTCAGGCTGCTAAATTGAAGATTTGAATGACCTGAAACACTAAATTGTCAAACCAGGGTTGGTAAACTTCGAGCTGCTACACTGTATGTGCGGGTAAGGATCTAGTCTCTATCTGAATGCTATCCTTAGAAGAAAACACACACTTATTCTGAGAACTTGAATCTTAATGACTATCTTGAAATTGAGCATTTCCTATTTAAGTCATCAACAGAAAACAATCCTACGTTTAAATGTTGGTGCTTCTATTTCCATCCATAAGTATGATTTCACAAGCGTATTCCACCACTATATTTTAATCATCTATCATCATCATTTCTTTTTAAGCCATGACACAAAGAGTTTTTCCTGAAATGCATTCATTCTGAGTATCAAAGATAAATCTAATTCTGTCTACAAGAAAACAGAGTACTACCCTACCTACTGGTATCGGGAGCTCCCTCTACTTTAACTGTAATCTATCTACTCTAATTAAGCAGGGTAACTAACTATTTAACAAAGCAAAGTTCATGCCGATTCTAAGTTATGTTCGAATAAAAAACTGGAAGCCAAACAAACCACCTTCATACTCTAAACCCTACAGGAATCAGTCATGCATTTTAATACTCATCAACGTAAGGGATATCAGTATGCTGGAACGATTCGGTTGAAGAATAAATAAACACAATCTTGAAACAACTAAATTTATGACACACTATGAGCTGCAGATATACCATTCATGTAAGCAAATACTAACACACTGAAACGACTAAATATATGGCAGAATAAAGCAACGACTTGTACCGGTTTGGCGGGCCCAACCAAACGACACAAACACTGTAAGTGACAACTAGAGCCGACTATAACATTCTATGCAATCATGGTGTAACTTCACGCTTCATTAACTCATAAGAAAAATACTCAGATCGTATGACAGTCGGGTAACATAACGTAACAACAATTTGTATTCAAAAACATGTGTTCACGATGTAACATAATCCAACATAATCCAACATAATCCAACCCGTTCTCAGGAGTGATCGCGGGCTTATATATAAATCCTCCTGTTTATAACAGTCTAAAACAAAGATACATAAAACAAACGAATCCCCCAATCTGAAAATAGTCTTGGAATCAAGTTTTAAAATGTACTTCACATCTTCGTGACACGTAGTGTCACGAAGTGTGAATGATGAAGAATGAACGACCCAATTTTATCATTATGCCTTCAAGCACTTTGTGGGCGATGACTCCAGCTATCATGCGAATCTCTCTGTCTCCCATTCGGTCCATAACGCACATATCTTGAGCGGCTCCATCGGTATCTCCACGGGTACGAGTTGGTACCTGGTACCGACATCCTGTTCCAAAAATAGAAGGGGTACCTAACCCAAGCGACATTAGTTCCAATATCAATTTAAAGCATCAAAGTGCATAAAAATAGCTTGAAATGTAAAGATACCTTAAGTAACCCCATTGAATGGTAGGGAGATGTCAACTATGTCAAAACAAGGCCAAAAGGGTGGTACTGGGTATATAAATGGAGGTCTGTGGAATAAAATATAGGCAAAAACATGATCAAAACCGGAGACCAACAATTCTTCTTTTCTTTCTGTTCCTCTATGACTGTCCCAGTAACAAGACAACCTAATATTGAACTCGGACTATTAGATCAAACACACATTGCCTTAAACCTTCTTGATACTATTATTAAAACAACCACTACATGGGTTGAACTTGAACGTTCGTGGGAAGCAATTGAAAGGGACATAACCATCCAGGAACAGTTGGAAGCTAGACAACACCAACTCATAAATCAACCCTATCTTTTCTTGCCGAAGGTTGACATTTCTTCCTTACCTACCTCTTACTCACTTTCGGATGCCTAGACATTGTGCTTCTAAGCCTTAAGTACAGACTCTGGAACAACACATCCTCTAGAGACGTGTCCTTCCACTTGATTATAAATTTTTTGATAGTTCGTACATGCAAGTGACACTTACACATGTTGAGGACAGATTCTAGTTATATGCAAATGGATCCTTATTCATCTAATTCAGGTAGGATGGTTTGAACCCTGCAATTCCTACCCACCACTTTCTTCAAACAAGAAACATGGAACATCCGATGTATTTTAGATGCAATTGGAAGTGTCAGTTTTTATGCAATTGGACCAATACGTTTGATAATCTAATAGAGGCCATAAAATTTTGGTTCCGACTTTTGGTGGCCATGCGATTTGAGTGAGGTTTGCTTGTAAGGTTGGAGTTGGAGAAACACTTGATCACCTTCTTGGAAAATAATTTTAGAATGTTGTTGGTCAACCTGTTGTTTCATACGATTTTGGGCCATGTGGAGGTTATTCCTTTAAATTCGTGAGGGTAGCTTCTCTACCTTATAGCAACTTATCAATAACCCAGACCTTTGATGTTCCTATAATATATGAAGTTACTATAAGTGGTTGTTGTCCATACATCATCTCATATGGTGTCATTTTGGTTGTTGTATGATAGGAAGTATTGTACCACCATTCTGCCAATGGTAACCACTGCACCCATTGATGTTGTTTGTCTGGGGAAAAATAGTGCAAGTAGGTTTCCTAACATTTATTGAAAACTTCTGTTTGGCCATCCTGCTGGGGGTGGAATGATGTGCTCATGTTCAATTGCGTGCCCTATAATTTAAACAATTATTTCTAAAATGTGCTGGTGAAAGTTGGGTCACGATCAAACACAATGGATGTTGGCATGCCATGTAGTTCGAAAATCTGATCAATGAAAACTTGCGCTACCATAGTGGGCGTAAAAGGGTTTGGTAAGGTACAAAAATGTGCATACTTTGAGAGGTGATCTACCATAACCATGATGACTGACTTGTTTCCTGCTTTTGGAAGGTCCACGATAAAGTCCATGGAGATGTCAGTCGAAATAGAATATGGAATGGGTAACGACTATAGAGCTCCTTGGGTCTTGAAAATTTCACCTTTATTGCATTGGCAAGTATCACATTCAATGACAAAGGTAAGGATGCCCTTCTTCATTCCTTCCCCAAAAAAATAACGGCGAGTACAAGAATATGTCTTTTGGAATCCTGAGTGACTTGCAATAGCAGATGAATGCAACTCATTTAATATCCTGGGCTTGAGCGCTGAAGTCAGAGACATAACCAAGTGCTCCTTATACTCTTTTCTTGCCAAGTGTAGCCAATGGTCGGGTTAGGGTCCTCCTGAAGTTGTTGAATTATCATTGATATGGTTGGGTGGGTTAGACACTCTTGGTGAAATTCCTCATTCCAATTAGGAAATGGTAATGATAAGGAAAAGAGGGAACCTTCATTCTCATATTCCCTTGACAAAGCATATACCACTACATTTTATTTTCCTTTTTTATATATGATCTCATAATCATAGCCCAATATTTCGGTTAACCACTTGTTCTATTCCAGGGAGGATAACCTCTGCTCTAGGAAATAATCTAGACTATGATGATCATGGATGATTTTAGGGGCTAAATTTCACTCATGGGCTAATTTTCCATGGTTTTTCCCCAAAAAAGATTCGCTATTCTAAAAATGATTTGCCCAAATTCTATAGGATAAAATTATTTTACCTTAAAAATCGTCAAAATTTTATACAAAGTATATAAAATCCTTAGGAATTTGAATATTTTTATAAAAATATCACCAAACATTTATAGTTGGCACATGAAGGATTTGTAAGATTCACTCAGGTTTCTACATTTAAAATAAATTTACATCCTTAAAATCATCCCTGATGGTGATATGTTTTGATATGAAAATGACGTCCCAATAGATATGGTCATCAAGTGTGCACGACATGGAGAATGACCATCATTTCCTTTTCATGTGTAGATTTTCCCAAATTGCGGCCACTCAAAGCCTAGATAGTGAAAGAAATAAGTCTACCTTCTTGTGCTAGAATTGCTCCAATACTAGTGCATGAAGCATCAAATTCCACAACACAAGTTTTGTTGAAATCAGGGGTTGCTAAGACAGGGGTAGTGCACATGGCCTACTTTAAATATGTGAAGGCTTGCTCTGCTGTCGGTGTCCAATGAAATGCATTCTTCTTAAGAAGGTTCGTCAATGGATGGGTAATTTTGGCATAATGGTGGACAAATTCCCTGTAATAATCTATGAGGCACATGAAACCCTGAATGTGTTTCAAGGTTACTGGTCTCAACCAATCCTGCATAGCTTGAATCTTTTTGGGGTCCACTCTTACCCCCTCATGACCCACAATGTGTCCCAAGTATTCGACCTCACTCGCCCCAAAAGAACACTTGACCTTTTTGACAAACAATTGATTATCCTGTAACAATTGGGGTACTTTGTCCACATAGTGTAGATGGGCATCCCAAGTGCGGCTGTAAATGAGGATTTCGTTGAAGAAAAACATAACAAACTTTTGAAGGTAGGGATTCAAGATTTTATTCATGAGACTTTGGAAGGTATATGGGGAATCACAAAGTCCAAAAGGCATTACCAAGAATTCATAATGGCCTTCATGAGTTTGGAAAGTGGTCTTCAAAATATCTACTTCATTCATCCGAATCTGGTGATAGCCTGAGCGAAGATATAATTTGGTGAAGAAACATGCACTATGGAGTTGATCCAACAAATCATCAATGAGAGGAATGAGAAACTTATCCTTAATGGTCAATTTATTAAGGGAGTGAAAATATGGATACATGTGCCAAGAGCCTTATTTTTTTAAGACCATCACAACAAGGGATGAATATGGGCTGGTACTTGGGCGAATTACAACGACCTCTAGTAATTCCTATACAATTTTTTCTATTTCATTTTTTTGAGCAAATGGATACCGATAGGGGCTTACATTGGGGGGTTGACTACCTGGAAGGAGAGGGATGTTGTGATCATGCTCACCCTGGGAGGGGGGTAAGTTCGTGGGTGTATCAAAGACCCTATGGTGCTTGTCCAATACCATTTGTAGATCAATATGTACTATTGGAGATGATTGATCACGTACCTAGATGGCATTAAGTTCAGAAATCACATCACTATGGCCTTTCTTCAAAAGTTTCTCCATCCGATGAGAATTGATAATTTCAGAGGAGCCAACTTGTAGGCATTGGAGGGTATATGTGTGAGCATCATGAGTAAAACTGCTATATAACTCCTAATCATCTATGGTAATCAATCCCAGAGTGAGAATCAATTCAATACCCAAGACAATATCACAACCACCCATGGAAATGGAAAACATGCGAGTTTTTAGGTTATAATCACCCATTTGGCATTTGACATTCTCACAGTGGCCCCCACATTTCATTGTACCACCATTAGCTATGAGAATTTGAAAATTAGAAACTGGTCTAACAAATAAATTGACATCCTCATTGACCCTACGATGAATAAAATATCAATCAACACCATGACTGACCTATGTTTGATGTAGCTCTTTATTTTTAATGTACGGGGAGAAGAAATACCCGCGAGGGCATGGATATATATGACAATTTCCTCCAGTTCCACAAGAGGTGTGACTAGATCTGGGATGGGGGAAGTTGGCCGTGTGTCCTTTGAGTCTAGGGCCTCACTTGATAGGTTTTCCTCGAAGGATGTGGAAGCTGACCCATCAATCTGGAAGAATTTTTTTTCCAACATTTATGGTTCGGTGAATAGTTTTCATGACAGTAATAGCAAATTCCTTGCTTTCAAATGTTGACACATAAAGATTTACAAGTTGTCAAAAGTTTTGAGTCATGTCTCATGTAAATAAATCAAGGTGATTTATTTTTAACCTTGGGTCTAAATCTAATCCAAATACATTTTCCTAGTCTTGGTGTCATGATGGTGGTTGTCATTATTAGAAAAAGAAGGAAGGTTCAATCGTCTCTTGTTATTTTCATTTGCAAAGATATTGTTGCAAACTGTTCTTTGCTACAAACTCTCCTAGAATGGTTGGTGCCAAGTTAAACGCTTGAAGGTTGATGGTTCAACTTTATGCAGCAAGGGGTAAAAATCATATGCTAGCTACCATTACTTGATATTCAAAATTCCATCATTTTCAAACCATTTTAGTCATCAAGAAATCTATTTTTCTACATGATTTTACATGCTCCAAACCGAACTAGTGTTGCCAACTCTCTATTTTGCACAGTTTCTTTGAAATATGGCTATTCAAGACTTCATTCAGCCTTGTCATCATCATTTCATCCAAGATTCCAGCTTCAAGTTACATCTTAGCCTCTGCAATATTGTAAAACTTACTTGCATCAAAACCCTAAGAAACATTTTTTGTCTTATGATTGTTTACTTGTTGTTTTGGAAGAAAATTTTCATTGCACAGAGGTTGAAGGAAGATTTAGCATGGTCCAATAGAGTATTTTGTAAGGTTGGCACATTTCTTGCATCATTTGAAGCCTTTTTGAAGCAAATAGACACCTACAGAAAATTTCATAGCACTATTGTTAGGCGCTGCAAACTAATTTCCTGTAACATCTTTCTTTGATGTTTTCATCATAAATTTCATCACGATCCGGGTTCTTCTGAAATTTGGTGTGGAGATGGAGAATATTACCATTGGCTTGATGACAAACAATCATCCCAACCTAGTTCGTATTTTTGGAGAAAAGTCAAAATTACCATCTATAGGAAAGTTCGCAGAGCATCCTGCATAGGCACTGCAAACTCTAACAGTTTGATAAATCCGAGCTATGGGAGGGATTCCAGATGCCAGGGAATATTAGAATGGTTTCCTAGGAGTTATTTTGACATTAGCGACATTCGTTCCATCACCATATCAAGAAACATGACCTATTTCAAAAGGAATTTATCACAATAGACAAGATCCCAAAAAATAGGAATTTGTTATGTTTTTGTTGGAATATTTTGTAACAGACTCCTAAATGGAGGAGGATCCTATGTAGATCCTTGGTTTCTACCTCCTTAGAGTAGAGAGAGATCATTCACTATATATGAAGGGGATTTTGAGAAGGAAAGGGTTGAGTTCATGACTAGAGAGAGCTTGAGAGAGATGCAGGGGCAGTTTATCTGTGTATTTGTAAGCCTGAGGGCATGTGCTCTAGGCATTTCTGTCATTAGATATTCATGAAAGTTGTGATACCAGACTTTTTTTCTCTTGTTTCCATTCTTTCTTATCATCTTGCTTGAGTAATATTTACATACTTTGAATTTCAAAAGATTCCTTTGGTCAATGGATTCATGAGCTGCAAAGGATTTGTGGTAATTGCCTATCAATCATTGATTATTGTTCAAGAAATATTTTATCTATCTTTCAAAAAAGATCTTTGTTAAGTGGATATTCTTATTTTTGTTTACCTTCTATTCTTCTACCCATCCTTGCATATTCCTTTTGTATGGTAGGAAACTTGATTGCCTTTGATCTGCATAATGTTATGACTTCATGCCCAATAGAATGCATTTGCAAGCATCTTGCTACCCTCCCTTTTACTATTCTCTTTCTGATCCACCAAGTATAACATGTTTTAATAATTTAAATAAAATGGGCATCGAGATTATCCTCTAGCAATCCAAGGGTGACTGTCAGTGCTAACATTTTTGGCATCGTTGCCATGGAAGAAGTTGAAGTTTTTCCCTAGGAGAACGACATAGAATAGATCCATGTATTGATGGTAGACAAGATCATGACACTAGCTTGATTGCAATCTTCTACTCGACGACTCCAGCTTCATCATAGATGAATCTATTGGTGACTTCACTGGTTTGAAATGGACAAGATATTTGCTTAGAGGTATGAATTTTGTGATTTTTTAAATATATCTGGTTTTCCAAATCCTGTGCCGGATAGAAGTGAATGGGAAGGTCCTCTTCCTAGGTTTAGAGGAGAATGTTGGGAAGTGCCAACTGAGTTCTTATTAAATTTTCATGAGTGCATGCTTAAATTGAAATTTATACATGAAGATGTCCTGATCAAGCTGTTTAGATACTCCTTGGAGGGAAAAGCCCGTGACTAGTGTAGATCTCTTCCTCCCTCAAGTATTTCATCATTACAAGAGTTTCATACCATGTTTCATCATCATTGCAATAGATTTTATCCGGATGATCTTCTTTTTGAAAATTGTTGTAAATAATTTGAATTCTACATTCAATATTCAATTAGTAATTCTTCTGGTTATAAGGATGAAGCATGAAAAACTATTGAGCATGTAGAGGAGAAGTTATCCCCATGTAAAACCTTCTCTATTTCTTTAGTTTTGAAATAAGAGTCTATTGATTGTCTTAATGATAAGGATGTTGGTGATAGCAACATTGTAAGCACATTTGTCCTTTAACCAAATGTCTCTAGCAGTTTTGACTATGATTCAGAGGCTATTCCAAATTTTTACGAATATCAAGTTGTTTCTTTTGAGTATTCAGATGCCAAAGAACAAATGTACACATCATCATATGATAGTTATGAAAATGATGCTTGTCATGAATAAATATTTGTAGAAGAATATTTTCCTCGGGTCTTTCAAGAGGTTTCTTATGATGTGTTTTCACCTATTATTGAAGAGAAGGATGATAAACATGTCTTTGAACTTACATCTTTTGAGGATCTATCTATTTATGATGAGTATGAAAATGAGTATCCATATCTTATTTCTTTTCAGCAAATATAAACCATTATTCAATAGGACTTTGAAAATATTTCTCAAACCATAACTTACTATGATCATTCTTTGTTTTATGATTATGAGGAAAACAATATTAAATACCATAAGCAACTAATTCTTTATTTTTTCTGGATAATTTGAAAATCAACTATATGATAGTCATGGACTAGATTATTTGAAGGTAAAAGAAGATATGGTGGTTCATGTCTAAGATGCAGTGTTACCAACAGAGGATACTCGGAAATCATCTTGTTTTCAACTAAAGTATGAGGATGATAACAATGTTATTCATGTAGTGGATTCAACTCAGTGGCAATATTGTCCTTTGGATCAACTGGAAATGTCTTGCCATGAGTTTCATGATCGAATAGTAGATTGGATAGAGTCCTTGTTATCCAAAACTCCAAGAGCTACAACTTTTTTCATGCGACCTATTTTCAATATTAGGTACCACCTGTTCATTGAATTTTTATTATACCTACTATTTTTATTTGATACTTTCAGCGGTGAACAACAGATCAGGTCAAACAATCTAATTCTTGAATGATTCTTTTGGAAATTTGTATATACACGAGAAAAGCAAGTTTTGTTTGGTTGGAAATAAGATTTGTACATAAATAAGATCACACCATGAGCATGCGATTTTTAGTTTCTTGATTTGCAGTGGATCAGGAATAATGACTCCATATCCCAATGGAGGCACTAGTGCAACAATTTTTCTTAAGTTTGGTTGGCAGATTGTTTTACATTATGGACGAGTAGGGTTATATATTTGCAGAAATACAATGGATAAAGGCACTGGAAATGAAAATGTTCTTGGAGCCTCACAGGGAGGTATCCATCCCCTGTGGAGCCAAATGTTAACATTTAAAGATGTACATGTTGTCAATAGTTTTGAGTCATGTCTCATGTAAATAAATCAAGGTGATTGATTTTTAACCTTGGGTATAAATCTGATCAAAATACATTTTCCTAGTCTTGGTCATGATGGTGCTTGTCATTATTAGAAAAAGAAGGAAGGTTCAACCGTCTCTTGCTATTTTCATTTGCAAAGATATTGTTGCATGCTATTCTTTGCTGCAAAATCTCCTAGAACGTTTGGTGCCAAGTTAAATGCTTGAAGGTTGATGGTTCAACTTTATGCAGCAAGGGGTAAAAATACCATTCTATCTACCATTACTTGATATTCAAAATTCCATCATTTTCAAACCATTTTAGTCATTAAGAGATCTATTTTTCTACATGATTTTACATGATGCAAACTGAACTACTGCTGCCAACTCTCTGTTTTGCACAGTTTCTTTGAAATATGGATATTCAAGAATTCATTTAGCCTTGTCATCATAATTTCATCCAATCTTCCAGCTTCAAGTTACATCTTAGCCTCTGCAATACCGTAAAACTTACTTGCATCAAAACCCTAAGAAACACTTTTTGTCTTATGATTGCTTACTTGTTGTTTTGGAAGACATTTTTCATTGATCAGAGGTTGAAGGAAGATTTAGCATGGTACAACCAATTATTTTGGTAGGTTGGCACATTTATTGCATCATTTGAATACTTTTTGAAGCAAATCGACACCTACAAGAAAGTTCGTAGTGCTGTTGTTAAGTGCTGCAAAGTAATTTCCTGTAGCAACTTTCTATGATGTTTTCATTATAAATTTAGAATAATGATCTTGGTTCTTCTAAAATTTGGTGTGGAGACGAAGCATATTACCATTGAATTTCTCACAAAAAATCAGCCCGACCCAGCTCGTGTTTTGGGAGAAAATTCAAAATTACCATCTACAGGAAAGTTCACAGCGCATCCTGCATAGGCATTGTGAACTCTAATAGTCTGATAAATATGAGCTATGGGAGGGCTTCCAACTATCAGTGAAGGTTCGAATGGTTTCCTAGGAGTTATTTGGACATGAGGGACATGTGTTCCATTACCATATGATCTGTTTCAAAAGACATTTATCACAATAGACAAGATCCCAAACAATAGGATTTTGTTATGTTTTCGTTGGAATCTTTTGTAAAAGACTCCTAAATGGAGGAGGATCCTATGTATCTCCTTGTTTTCGACCTCCTTAGAGTAGAGAGATATCATTCACTATATATGAAGGGAGTTTTGAGAAGGAAAGGGTTGAGTTCATGACTAAAGAGAGCTTGAGAGAGCTGCAGGGGTAGTTTATTTGTATATTTGTAAGCCTGAGGACATGTGTTGTAGGCATTTATGCCATTAGAGATTCATGAAAGTTGTGATACCAGACTATTTTTCTCTTGTTTCCATTTTTTCTTATCATCTTGGTTGAGTAATATTTACGAACTTTGAATATGAAAATATGCCTTTGGTCAATGGATTCATGAGCTACAAAGGATTTGTGCTAATTGCATGTTAATCATTGATTATTGTTCAAGCACTCTTTTATCTATCTTTCAGAAAGATATCTATTATGTGGATATTCTTCTTTTTGTTTACCTTCTATTCTTCTATCCATCCTTGCATAATCCTTTTGTCTAGTAGGAAACCTAATTGGCTTTGATCTGCATAATGTTATGCCTCCATGCCCAATAGAAGGAATTTGCAAGAAGTATGCTACCCTCCCTTTTACTCTTCTCTTGCTGATCCACCAAGTATAACCTATTTCAACCATTTAAATAAAATGGGTACTGGGCTTATCCTCTAGTAGTTTGAGGGTGACTCTTAGTGGTAACACCAACGTTCAACTATTTTTGTGGGAGAGACCTTTTGGACCTTCAAAATTTGGGTCGGAGCAGGGGTAAGCCCCTGCACGAGGGTGGTTGGGAACTGCAAAATGATGGGGTTGGGCATGAAGAATGGTCTCAGTCTACAATGACGAATGACATCCTTTAAGCAACTGAGGAAGCATGAAGAATGACGTCCTCTAAGAAACTGAGGAAGCATTTAAGATAGAACTCATCAGATAAGCCCTCAGATCTGATAGCCAATTGTTCAATGCGATGATGAAGTCTGCTACTGATCTTGTTTGTTTCATCTTGGTGAGCCATCCCAAAAAATTAGATTCCCTATAAAAACGAGCACAAACTGCTTTGTTGAACATGGTCCAATTTGGTTGTCCTAGATAACATTTCTTATGGCATTGCCACCATTTCCATCGTTCTTGATCCAAGTACATAACCATCACATGGATTTTGGTCTCATCATCTCGAATATCATGGAGTGAGAAGTAGTGTTTCATTTGGGATACCCATCCAGCCGGGTCCAATCCATCAAATTTATCTCAACTTTGGGCACTTTATTCCAAGAATTTGGAGAACCCTAAGGGGAGTGGGAAATATGAGTATTATCATAATGGGAAGAATGAGTAGCCTCAGAGTGGTACTCCTGGTGATTACCCTAGATGTGAGACACAAGGTCTTCGACTTGTTGGGTGAGGGAGTTCAGGTTTTGGGTGAGGATGTTCAAGCTCTGGTTGAGGGAGTTCATGTTCTGGTCCATGTTCTCGGACAAGTTGGTTACCTTAGTGTCCAACTCTTCTAGGTTTTGAGCATGGGTGGTAGGGGGAATTGTGGAGGCTTAGGTAGAATGCTACCTCAACAATCAACACAATATAAGGAGTTTGTTTGGATATGTGGCAATTAAGGGCGTCAAATCCACGAAGAAAATAGGTTTAAAAATGATAGGTACCATGACAATCAGGACAAAGAGAGGAATCCAATGGGAGAGGTCCCAAAGGAGGGTGCCGGGAAGGGGGGTTGGGTCCACTAAAAAATTAGGATTAAAAGTGATAACTACCACTTTAATTAGGAAAGAGAGAGGATTCCAATGATAGAGGTCCCAAATAAGAGTGTCGGTGGGACCACTATACTCATTTTTGTTTTCACTCCTACAAAGTCATAATCCAATCTCAGTTCACAAATAGAATGCAGGAGGCAAGGTTTCACAGCCATAAAATCTTATTTGTACCTTGTCTAGTATGTTCTCCCCTGGTTAGGATTTTCATGGTGCCTATGGACAAAGGTTTTCCCTGTGCTATAACTCTCTGATATACGTGCGGGGTCGAACAATAGTACTTGGCCCAATATGGCAGGGCACTAACTAAGGAGGCTCGAACGTACCCTTAGCCGTACTACATGATTACCCAGGAACTTGAAAGTATATTTCTGAGTGTTGTTATCGATGGCACTATAACAATCAAGCGACCGATCAGTTGGTCTATGAAGTGTTTTAGGGTACCTAGGCCAGTCCGTGTATAGGTGTTGTATGATGGGGTACCAATAGGGGTTACAAGGCTGTCCAATAATGTGATATTAAAAACCTCTTGTATTCCCTATGTGTATGTTTCCTTGATCGTGAATTTATGCGCTGAATGACATATCAGTGTAGCTTAAAGACGTCAGAATACATCTCTATCCTGAAAAATTTAACCCACAATTTCTGCCTAGGAAAGAGATCTGATATCACTTGTAAGGTACTAGATGTAATATATTATGCATAAAAAATAATATTTAGCAATTATCAAGGGAACACAAAAATATTGAGAGAGCAATACCAGAAATAATACCTTTATTCAAAGAAAGCAATGTTCACTTGCCACTTCGAGGGGGAAACCTTGAACAGATCATAGATCTATTGCAATACTTTCTCAAGACAAGCTTTCTCATACCTCCTACTCTTATTTATACTAATTCTATATTATAAAGAACATTCTAGAGGAATATCTTTCTAGAAGCAGAAGGTTCTATTAGGTCTTCTTACATTGACTTGTTCACATTTATTTAATAGGCCTTATTAACTAATGTCGGCCTGTATTATATGGAAAATATATCATGCTAAATAATGACTAACTAAGAGGGGTTAGGGTTGAATCCTAACACGTCACTGGTTAAAAAAAATCCATAGTCGCATTAGTGCCTATAGAACTTAGATTAAGGTTTAAAATTAAAAAAAATAAAATAAATTATAACCAAGGTTATGGTTGAACTGTCACCCATCATTCAATATTTTCAGGTAGTATAGTTGAATTACATACAGTTTATTTATTAAAGAAGTTAAAAGTGAAGGATATAATACTAATTAGAGTAATTTCAAGTCTAAAAAGAATGGACCTCCTAAATAAAACATCAAAATAGTAAAAGCATATGTCACATCACACCAAGCATATGCCAAGTCACACTAAGTTATATGTGTTATTTAGTGAAGGTCAATCTATATTGTCTCAAGAATGATAGTTGGCAAGTAATTTGGTTTAATGTATAGTTAAGAGATGAAAGTAAAAAATAATAAAAAAATGTTTTATATCACACAAGAAATGATGCAGTGTCAAAATATGTATATTTATATCATATGTTATTTAGAATAATAATAATAATAATAATAATCTAATTTTAAAGTCACGACCAATCCATACACCAAATTGGTGTATGAGACCCCCTTCTTTGTGGGACAAGAGACCCCCCACACACAACAATCATACTGCTAAATTCTACGGAGGTGTACATACCCTACCCCCTATGGATTTGAACCTATGACCTCCGAGGAGGAAACACATATTCTTAAACATTAGTCTCTCTCTCTCTCTCT
>ML791082.1:184677-203184 GCA_009831015.1 Picea engelmannii | reverse complement strand
TCTCTCTCTCTCTCTATATATATATATATATACACATATACATATAACTGGAACTAGAGAAAATATTAATAATGGTCAAAAAAGGAAATGAGTTACAAAAAAGGCTTGCCTGTTATTTCAAAAAGTTCTGACAACAATATTTTGAAATATACCCTATTTCCTAATATATTTTCTTCGAAATTATACCTTCTACACTAATTCTATCAATACATGTATATATCCAAATAATTTTTTTCAAAATACATATTATTTTGAAAAACATGGATCATAGAGAGTTATTTCATTTTGGATTTGGAGGAGTAGAACACTGACATGTACCAATTGTTTCCTTTGTTTGTTGTTCCTCTTCCTCCCCTAAATTCCATATTATAGATGCTGAGTTTGTAGAGAATGTATCAATTTCATACTAAATTGTGTGTTTAATTTTATAACACTCCATCTTTATTTTCAGAAAATTTCTCTCCATGATTCCCTAAGATGTCCATGATTTTTCCAAAATATTCCTACTAGTTCATTTCCATGTTTTTCATGGTAGCATAACTATCATTAATGAAAACTCTACAATATTGAGGTTCCATATTAGACCTTTGAATTGATCGAAGACTAAAAGGACCAATAAGACCTAAGAAGATATCAAAGCCTTCTTGGAAAAATAGGGATAAACTGAAACAAGGCAAGGCAAGAGGGCCAAGATGAGAGGAAACATCCAACAACACACTACCCACAAATATTCCTTGAAGAAAAAGCCACACGCAGAACAAATCCAGAGTAACTAAGCAAATATCATGCGGGGGAGAAATCACTAGCGAGGGGGAAGTGCCAGAATAGAGGTGAAGGTGAAAACCGCCTCCAAAACACCAAAACATAAAATGAAAGCCTTAAAGGAACAACGGGGATTTTTCCTATACTCGAACTATACCATAAACAACCCTAATTAATCACCCTTGAAGAAGACCCAAAGAAGTAACCTTCTATCTGGCCAGAGATAATATCTTCAATAAAAAAAGGGAAGTGTTTTCACTTTGTGATTCTAAGATAAAAAAGACTAGAATAATGGAGAACATACCTAGGAAGAAAGGCATCAGAAGCCAATGGAAAATATCCACAAAATATCCAAGAGAAAATGATGGAACAAACCATCACTGTGCCCTGTCAACCAAAATATAGCCAGAGAGTGAACCATCCTCGCCAGTCCAAAAGAGGAATAGACCCACCGCACCAACCTAAGAGGAAAACACACCACACAAATTCCATTTTTTTCCAGACCAAAGACAAGGAGATGCAAAGGGGGCTATGTCTTGAATTTAAGGCTCACATGATTGGTGATAACTCATGCCTCAAAAACTACCTTTCAAACAATGTTTCCTCGAAAATTGAAAATGTCATGCTCATAAAATGAGGGGGGTAATATCTTAGGGGATAGATGTATAACTTAAGATCCTATTTTTCTTGATTGTCCCAATAGAAAGCATGGTTGCATCATAAATCTCTCTTAGAATGTGATGATAGGATACTTTGACTACTTTCTTTGATAGATTTGTGACTCAGGAGAGGATTGAGGCATTCTTGAGGTCTTTTGGTGATTCCTGAGATATTAAATCAGTAATAATGAGCCTTGAATCCCCTAGCACCACTAGATCCCTTATTCTTAGACTTATGACAATGGACAGACCCTACATAAGTGCATAATCCTCTACTTGATTATAGTTTATATTCCAAGCCCCCAAGCATATATTGATTCTTGATTTCCTTCAGGGTCATAGATGACCCCTCCCGCTCTTGCCACCCCATACCTTTTTTATATACTTTACAATAAATCTAAAACTCAAAAAGTAAAATTATAATTAAATAATAGTAATTTTTTAAAAAATAATAATAATAATAATAATATATACTTCTTATAAATAATTTATATAATACATAATACATTGTTATATCTAACATTATTGATTAATTACTAGACATTATATATCACATATAATATGACTAGTAATTGGTTAGTTGTTAGTTATTATCTTTGTTGCACGGGTGTTATGGAGATATTTCCCTTATGACTTTGGGTCAACGCCACAATAGAGTGATGACCTTAAAGAGCAATCCCAATCCCAAAAAGGTAGTTAACAAAATGTAACTAACTAACTAACTAACTTTTTCAAAGATGGAGGGAGACAAACCCAGACCCTACGTTTGTTGTCGACCCCATGCTTGAAACTTTTCTCCAATACTCCATTCCAACCCTTTATCCAATCACCTACACATATAGAGAAAGATAGCTGCAAGAGATTTACTTACAAGGATAACTAACTTTCGAAATATAACAACTGAAATCCAAATAATTGGTGTTATAGATAATTTAACATTCAAATGAAACAATTATGAACTAAAACACATAATTAGATGGGAAATAGATCTCTTCATTAACTTAACAACATAAATAAGGAATGTTGCAACCTATATATGCTATACCACTGCTCCAAAACCAATATCCAGGTTCCTCCACCATGCCAGTGAAGATCAACTCCACCTCCTGGTTCTTCAATAAGGTGATTTGAAGAAATAAATATGACTTCTTCCTGAAAAGATAAAGAGAGTGAATACTATCAGAAACAAGGGTTTCCAGGCATGAACATGATGTTCACAGACTCAATATAGGGGCTTGCAGACTTTGACATGAATTGACCAACATAATGATGCTTCAATGTACGATTTCCTCTCCTCTACCCCTCAACTCTTTTTATACTCTCTTCAAGTGGTTAGAGTAATTGTAGATAATTGTAAACGGGCAATAGGGGGTCAAGAGCTGGGGGAACCCGTAAACCCCACCCAAAAATATGAAATTTATTATCTTTTTGAGCTAAATTAGTGTGTACACTCACTATAAAGGAGTAAGTGGCATATGTATGTGCTCTATATGACTGATAAGGCTTGTATATGTCAAAAAATGGGTTTTTTTGATGATTTCAAAGGAGGAAAAGGGGAACTGAATATGCAAGTAGGGAAATGGTATGACCAACATGAAATCAATGCATATGAAGTGGAAATTTATGTTGTAACAATAGGAACCACTCCTGGTCTTTAGGAAATGAGTTTCCAATGTTCCATCATTCTTAGGAGCTTTGGAATCAGTACAAAACATTGCATATCCAGTGGGAATGGTTCTAGGGGCACAATGTCTAAATGGGAACATTTTAAGAGAGAATTTGGGGGATGAGGAACAATTATATGGTAGTTTTGATTCTTGGGAGATTCAACACATTCCCTAATCAATGGGGAGCTCCCACACGCTCCTTGACCCATAGGAAGTGTTGGAAATGTAATATGTTAGGGTTAATTACTTGAAAAATATGAACCATCAAGTAATAGGAAACATCATGGAAAGTTCAAGAGATCTTGGAAGTTGAATCAAACAGTCACATCAATGTGTATATGTGTATCATATCATTAATAAAATATGAATCTAATTCTTATCTTAAATTGTGTGTCCAATAGTGGTATTAGAGAACCTTAGTCTTTAGGGCTCGATTCACTATGGTAGTTGTCCATAACATATGAGTGTGTCCAAAAATGCCCTATCTCTAACTACCAGTCTGTGATCCTCTTCATGTTGGTTTGTCCATCTGTCTGCATGAGCATTTTTTTCCTCCTTTCATGCACATAAACATGTATGTGTGTTGACTACCACCCTCTTCCTACTTTCTTCGTGCCAGTTTGTATTGAACACACACTTTGGTGTTATATCTAAGATCTTTTTGTCTATCCAAGAGTGGTAACACCATTTTTTAGATGATGCTATCCAAAATCTAGTTAATGTTTCCGATTCCATCCATAGGATACCTCTTCTGGCAATCAAAGGTTTGAAAAAAAAAACAAAAAAAAAAAATGCACGAGGATTGTTCCTTGCTGGTCTGTTGGATGATGACAGTGCCATATGTCACTGCCATCGATTAATCCATATGTTCTAAAATCATTGAAATCTTTTTCTATCCATCCATGATCATATGGGCATGGAATTTCCATGCTGTTTGATATTGGTGAATTTCATGTGGGTTTTTCGCTTAAGATGATTAAATAATCATGTATGGTTATGATTTTGAAAGCCTGCAAAATATTGAAGGCTCTCACAGAACCATTCACAGCATTGTAATAAACAAATCTAGTTTATTGGTTAAATATAAAAAATACTTGGAATATAAAGATATCCACGAGGATAATAAATAATATATAAATGTACAAGAGAATGAATAAGATAAGATAAGATGATTAAAATGAGAATGAGGGCCCATTTATATACCCTCGCAAGGGGTTCCCTTCCATGAACAAACACATCTTTTGGATAAGACACGTCTTTTCATTCATGGTGTATTTAATTATTATTTTATTTATACATATTTCTATATATTTGTGCTCATAACATTGTCTTCCCCTTAAAAATGCTTTGTCCTCAAAGCATGATTAGAGAAAGACCTATCTCTTGTTCTAGATCGAACTGTCTTCTCACGATATTTTGTTTTTGTAGTTTCGATACTTGATGAGATAAAACGATATAATCTTCGATTTCCTAAAGTCATATGTTGCATCTTCTCGGGAGTGATCCATCCCAAATCTACTTTCATTTAAACTTGTTTATATTTCACTTGATTGTTTTGTTGGTTGTAACAATTCTTGTGATTTGGATGACAATAAGGCACCCAAATCTCTTATGAATCTTGGTTTTTGGATCTCTCTTCAACTTTTGATGTTTCTAGTAATTTACTTGGATCAACATTTGTTCCTTCCTTTGAGGTTTGGAAAATATTTGGTATATTCTTTATAGAATCGGTCATAGTTCCCTTGTCAACCATTGATCTTGTACTGGTGGTTTTATGCGAAATATTCTTTTGCAACTCTTTTTCATTTTCTAACTTCTTGATTTGTTCGATTAAGTCTTGATGATGACTTTTAAGGTGACAAATTTCATCATCCTTTTTGAATAATTTCTTCTCGAAATCTTGATTAGCTTGTTCTAACTTTTGATCACCTTGCTTTTTATTATTTAATTTCTTGATTTGTGTCAAAAGATTTTTATTATAATTCTTGAGATGAAAAATTTCTTCCTCTTTGTTAACAACAAATTTGTCAAATTCTTTTCTTTGTACTATCATTTGATCATCATGGTTGATCATATTTGAAATATTTTTAAAATCTTTTAACGATAGATCTTTTGAATGTGATTCCATTGTTATGTCCTTGAGCACAATTTTTTTTATTTTTGTAATAAAATGTCAAAAATATTTTTTCCATATTTAAGATGAACATACCTAGTGTTCCTAGCCAGGTTGTACCAAGAATTATACGAACATTAGGTTTGTTCATTTTTGTAACATCAAATTTAGATATGTAATTATAATCGTCAATTGTTACTTGTAGGTTCTTAATTTGTGTCTTGTCAAAGTTGTTTTCAATTATATTTGACTCTAAAATTTATAATTGATTGTCAATATCAACATTGATGTAATTTTCCTCTTATACATACAAATCACAATATTAATATTTTTTCCTTGAATAATTCCTTTGAATTTTAATATATCAAAAATATGTGTTAAAAGTCCTTTATGCATAAACCTTCCTTCATTTAAGTTGAAATCCATTTTTTAAATCCTCCTTACTCTTCCTTTCTTCCTTCATTTATGTTAAAATCCATTTTTAAAATCCTTCTTACTCTTCCTTTCTTCCTTCATTTACATTAAATTCCATTTTTTAAATCCTTCTTACTCTTCCTTTCTTCCTTCATTTACGTTAAAATCCATTTTTAAAATCCTTCTTACTCTTCCTTTCTTTGAAAATTGAATTTGAAGCCCCATATTGTGCATACCATTCCCAATAGTGTGGGTATCACCCCAAGCAATGGTTAATGCTCTTTCATGCTAAGTGAGCGCTCTACCATTTGAACTCAAGGAAATCAATCGGATCCGTAATTCACTTTCACTGTTATGGTGATGGTTAATTCTTTGTGCCAGCCTGATCATTTTTGTTCTCCCATC
Organism: Picea engelmannii; assembly: GCA_009831015.1. Lineage (NCBI taxonomy): Eukaryota > Viridiplantae > Streptophyta > Pinopsida > Pinales > Pinaceae > Picea > Picea engelmannii. The sequence goes on along the minus strand of ML791082.1, from coordinate 197,164 downwards.
TATAAGAATTGAATCAAAGAGATGAAAGTACAACTATACGATGGGTCATGGATTTGGGTAAGATACAGAATGGGGAAAAAATATCTTGGAAGACCCAGTCAAAGAGAACTCTCTGAGCATTCATTGATGTATTTTATATTTAAGTGTCCAAGTTAATGGGAATGCAGACATTATCCACACTTGGGATCGACCACTACCATGTCCATATGCACTACACTCTCTTATAGAGAACAAATAATGGTTTGGGCATAAATTTCATTTCCATTATGAGTTGTTCCCTTACAATTTTCCTTCTTGAATTGAAATCCTATTAGCCATGGGCTTGCTTTATTTCATAGCTTGATTAAGTATCTTCATGGGTTAGCTACTTTTGGAGTTCATTATTCACATCGTCCTGGGCCAAATCTTCAAGAATTTGGATTTGCGCTTCTTCCCTAACTTGGGTAAGATAAGAGTATTGGATTCTTTGGTGTGGGAATTCTCAATAGTTGTGGAAATTTATTTATGTAATAGATCATTGGTATGCTCTTATAAAAATTTTCGAGAGATAAGTCCATAATCAACACCAAACCTTGAGGTGTGGATCTTAGACTTTGACAAAATCATGATAAAGTTTTATGTGACATGTCACTTCCACTATTCTTTCAACAATAGTCCCTTTCTTTAGATCATCAAGGAGACGAAGAGCTCCAATTTCAAGATTCAACAGGTATCCCACAAATCAAGCTCGTAATCAAAGGAGAAATGGATTCAAAATCATCCACGACACTTCAATTCTAGGTATACTTGCAAGTAGTTTTGTTTTGTAAGCTTACTTGTGTTTTTTTTGTAAACGGGTGCATTTTCGGTAGTAGTTGACACCCTCCATTTGTTGTTTGCATTGTAAATTCAGGGTGGATTTGCAAGAAACCCTATGAGGTCCAATTATGTCTTTAAAATGGATCAATTTGAGGAACTATTTGAGTTATTAAACATTCTAATCCTCTCTTCTATGGATAATACAATCACCATTGACAAAACCACTTTGCAGTCTTTTGTAACTTGTTTGCAAGTTACATAATCCAAATCATCATTGCTGCAAACTCAGACTCATCTTCTTGACTATGCACTTAAGCGACAACATTATGAAATAGTTCTTGTTCAAAACCTTCATTTCAATGACGATGAAGATGATGTTGCCTATTCATACCAACAACTAGCACAACAACAACTCAGTGAGCCAGCTCCAGATTCAAGTAAAGATAAATAGAAAATTTCTCTTTCCAATAGAATCATCAGACCTTGGGAAGAAAACATGCAGAACAAACATAGAACTGGTATCAGATATGAAAAGGATGTCACCTTTCATAATCCATATTACACCAAACCGATATATTTTCAGAATGTTGGACTACTATAAGAAAGTTCACATTCACCTGCTCCAATTCAAGATAAGATTTCTATATGCCAACATTGTCAGCGAATTGGCCACATGGAGGATCACTGCTTTGATCTTCATCATTGCAAGCATTATAGAAAACAAAACCATAATTAAAATAAGTGTTTCAAATGAAAGACAACTGCAAGAGTAAAGAACCACTATGGGTATATGGATTCTTGGAGGTGGTCATCAATAGTCAAGAAGATATGTCATTCATACCAACGAATTCACTCTCGAGTATTGACACATCTTGCAGTGAAAGGATTTTCATCTTCTCGCCTGGTACCTAAAATGGGGGAACAATATCAATGATTGATAGTCAAGATTCCAATTTCAAAGTCCTATCATTCGAGCATTAATAAGAGAGTGTGACAAGCGAGCTTGATTGGTTTGTGATTCTCCTTAAATCACCACTTAGTAGAAGACTTACAACTTCTGCTAGAAAACGATTTGTGGTTTCCCTTAAATATCCACTTGGTAGAATACTTTCATCTTATTCTACATCATAGTTTATGGTCATCATTAAACCAACATTAAGAGAACTCCCAATTAGAAGAAGACATTAGCTTAAGCTTCTAGCTAACTTAGGAAATGTTTCGGGAACCATTGAGCCTAGAGAAGGGTTCATATTTTGTGGTCATCCTTAAACCACCAAATTGGTTTGTGGTCTTCCTTAAACCACCATAATCATTTGGTTTGTGGTCATCCCAAAAACACCAGATTTAGAGAGAACATTCATCCATCATCAACTTCACACTTCCATATTTCAACTGCCCACTTCCAGACTTCAACTCTCTTCTTGGACTCATATACACCCCTTTGGATTAAGGGGGGGAATGTTGTAAATGTAATCTATTAGGGTTACTTACTTGAAAGATATGAATTGTAAAGTAATAGGAAACATCATCGGGACTCCAAGAGACCTTGGAAGTTGAATCTAATGGTCACATCAATGTATATATACATGTATCATATCATTAATAAAATATGCATCTAACCCTTATCCTAAATCGTGTGTCCAACATGAAGAAATATTAACAAGAAACATTTAAAGTATCTATTTCATGGGAACTACTCCTGGTATTTAGGAAACAAGTTTCCAGAGCTCCAACATTCCTGAAATCTTTGGAACAAGTATAAAACATTCCATATCCAGTGGGAATAGTTCTGGGACCACAAGATCTAAATGAGAACATTTTAAGAGTGAATTTAGGAGCCGATGAATAGTTCTATGGGAGTTTCCATTATTGGGAGTTTCTGCAGATTCCCTAATTGACAGGGAGCTCCCACATGTGCCTCAACCCATAGGAAGTAGTAGTATAAAACAACATTTAAATTTTGTATTTTATATTAATAGACTTCCCATGAAATTGGATTGCATGCAGGTGCTTAAACCTTATCTTTGACATCCTCCTATATGTATGCCTTGAGACCTAATACAACAGGTCTATCTATTGGCCCTCCACCTTTGATATCTAACAAATATCTCACTAAGGATGTATCCAATGAATTATACTTGGCTTGGGATGATGACGCCATGTATATGGTTAGCAAGTTAGTTTTTTCTAACATGGATTTCATGAAAACTCTTTTACAATATATTTCTTTAGGATGTGTGTTCGTGGAAATTCCATCATATCATTTAGCATAACATTGATTTGTTAGAATAGTAGGTGTTCTCGTTTCACCATATACAATAAGGCACAAAGGCCACCCCTGAGCACCTTAACCTAGACAGACAGAATAATTCTAGAAGAAAACCCTAGAATCGATAGCCAATCAAGGTAGTGTACCTCTCTCTAGAGCTAGCATACCAAGCATAAAGTACAAACCATAACCAAAGAGAAAGTCCAAGCCAAAACTAAAATTCCAGTTGCAGCAGTTGTAGCTGCAACTCCTCTCCAGACTTGCGCACCACTGGTCTTATGAAGTTGTGAGAGAGAGTGTGACAAATGAGCTCTAGCGTCCTCTTATTTATAGTCCTCCAAGTGATCTAACTGGGCCGACTTCTAGTTCTGGAGGCTAATAAATCAATAATAAATATTCTCTTGAGCTGACTTGTCTCCTAAAGTTATTATCCAATGTTTTAGGGTTTCTCTTGCTTGTCGAAATATTCTAGTCTCGTCAGGGTTACATGTAGAGTTTAATATCTCTCGCAACTACTATAATATCAACATTCCCTCCTAGCTAGGGGGGTATTAAAGGAAATGGTCTTGATAAAAAACAAACCATTCAACTAGTAGCATCATCGTAGCCACATAATCTATCTCATGGTCAAATCATGAGCCCCATCATCACTATCAGTATCATCTGATAGCATCAACTACATCATCTCTTCGAAGCCATACTCCATCTGAGTAATCGAGCATTATGCTGAATAAGTCACTCACTCCACATAGTGATACAATAATCATTCTTCTAATCTGGACATATGTCCTAGAAGAATAATTGTTACAACAAATGTTGGAAGCCATGCCATGGGATACAAGGACTATTCTTATAATCAAGACATATGTCCTAGAAGAATGATTGTCCTGGACCATTTTCCACAGGGAGAATTTATGTCCATCAACATACTGACTATCCATCTAGCTGGTAATCATCTCCAACACTAGTGATAGTGTCCATGACAATCAAAAAAATTCCATCCAATAGAACACAACTATGTCTATCAATAGTAGTACACAACTACTACCCAATGGTACACAACCACTCCTAGTAGCACACGATTACTAACTAGTGACACATAATGCTATCAATGGATCACATCCACTATAGTAGAAAACAACTATTGTCCAGAGACATACAATATCCACAACAATCATATCATCTGATATCAACTTTCACAAAACAATATCATGATATAAATTGAGTCATATGGGCCATTCTTCCACTTACTTATGTGAGATCTAGAATAACATCTGCCCTCATAAGGTAAAACATCAGCCATGGGATATCTGGACTATTCTTCTCAAGTATAGAGGAATAACTATCCATGCTTTCTGAGCCTGGAACATTCACCTAACTGGGCCATTCCTCTGACACTAATCATAGTGAAACCTAGAGAGAATGAGTTTTCCCTAGGGAATGCCTATTCCTTATTGCTGAACCTAGACCATTCATCTAATTGGGCCATTCCTCCAGAACTAATCATAGTGCAACCTGGAGAGAATGAGTCTGCCCTAGGGAATGACCGTCCAGACCATTTACTCTGGAAATGACTTTCCTGTACCAACCTCCAAAACAAACCATTCTTTGAAACTTCTCACAACTATGAACTTCGAAAGAATGAATTCTCGATGAGGCAGACCATTCTACTTGACCACTAATCAGAGTGACTGCCAAGAAGAATGAATGTCCTAGACCATTCCCCCACACTGGCCACAAGGGGAATCACTGTCTATGGTACATCAACAATCTATCAAACCATTTTCATTACGAAAATGACTATCCGATCTGGACCATTTTCCGAACTGGAAAATTCCCATCCGTAAAAAATATCAAACCACTTTCTGAACTGGAAATGAACTTCTCATCCTGGACCATTTTTTGAAATGGAAAATGAGTATCCATAAATCAATAACATGTCAATTCTCCCTCCCAACCTGGGAGTAATAACTTCCTTTTCCAATAAGGAAGTTGTCTCCACAAGCCCCAACCTTCTCTTAAGTATGCAAACTTTTTATCTTGGACAAAGGATTTAACAAAATATCTGCTATTTTCTCATCTGTGGAGATATACTGGAGAACCACTTCTCTCTTCTGGAATTTATCAAGGAGAATATAATGCTTGATCTCAATGTACTTTGTCCTATCATGGAACACTAGTTTCTCTGAAAGCTTCACATAGCTCTGATCATTATAATATATCATGGTCAAATTCAACACCTGATCAGACGGTCCAAAAATCAACTTATTGCTTCTATACAAGAATCACAAGCTACAATATACTCCGCTTTTGTAGCACTGATTTCAACAGACTTATGTTTCATACTAGATCATGACATCATGGAAAATATCAAACTGAAACATATCGAAGTAGCACTTATTTTTTCATCTATACTCCCTGCCCAATTTGAATCGATAAATTCATGCAGTTGTATGTCATAATTTAAACGTCCCACAAAACAAATATCCGGTTGAGTATTCTCCAAATACATTAATGAGCCAATCAATTGTCAATAAAGAGACATGTTTATTGGATTAGAGTCACTTCAACTTATTCATATTTGTTATCATGAGAGTTTTTCCATGGATTAGCAATCCATCATCCCAGACTTCCGAGTAACCATTTTGATACACTATCTTGTCATAGAAAATTTTCACCACACTTCTGCTTTATATGAGATACTCTACATCAAGTTTATTTAATGCATACAAGGTCTTCTTATATCTTCATACATGGGTCTCTTTCTGGTATAATCTTCTTTCTCAATTTCCTTTATTGTGAAGAACAATATTTTACATGTAAATTTCAATTCATGGATATTGCAAGAGGTATATCTGTTTTACTGGAACAAAATGTTGTCATAGTCTTCTCCCTCCTTCTAGAAGAATCTCTAGTTTTGAATCTCGCAAAGCTTCCATTCATAAGTCTTTTTCACATTTTATTACATACATTGTTCTTCATCACAAATTCCATTTCTTCTGCTTGATTGCTTCTAGTGGGTTCAAACCAAGATGGTAGTCTTATGATTCTCGATATAATAGCTATTTTTTCTGGATTTTATTTCTTTCTTGGAATATTCATGTTCTTCCTCATGTTCCTCTTTAGCTTTTGGGTCGATGGAGTCTTCTATAGATTCAATTCCCTTCCTTCCTGAAGATTCCAACTTCTTCCTTTCATCATAGGACCATGGATGTAGATGGACAACCAAGGATACTTAAGAATTCTTTTCAAAGAAGAATTATTCTAGATTCAAACTGAACACATGTTGCTTATCATGGCTTCTACTTTTAATGGGAACATGGACACATACTTCATAATATTCACAGATTCTTCAATGGATCATATCATTTAGTATTAGCTCCCTCCTAATCCTCGCTTCATGCATGAATGCATGCTCTTCTTTTGGAATTCTGTAATCAACTCCATCCATCTAAGAGAGTCCATGCTTTTGTATGCATCCTTATTGCCTTCTACAAAGTGTCACAAGTATTATTCTAATTTCTTTTTGATTACTGACTTCTTTTTGATTTGACTCCTTCTGGGTCTCTTCAAGTTTGATTCTGATTTCGGCTTATCTAGTAGTTGTTACTTATATAATAGATTCCTCAGGAATTTTCCAACGTACTTCATCTTCTTGTAGTCATCATAATAACAATCCTTATCTTGTTATTCTTTCATAGGTATTGTTTCACTGACCATATTTTCTTCTAAGAAATAGATATGCATGATATGTACAGAAACTATGTAAACATGGTATGTACAAGAACTATGTTATAGAAGAATATTGTTACCTTGACTAGAAGAAGAAGTTTGTTTCATCCTTCTTGGATTTCTTCCCTTTCTCCGACAACTGTTGCTTTGTCTGTTTCCTTCCTTTTCTTTAACTTAGGACAATGGTTCCTGTAGTGACCATATTTTCAACAGTTGAAGCATTGCATTTTTGACATATCCTTTTCTTGAGTTCATGCCTGCGACAAATGCATCCCATGTCTTGGGAAGGCCATTGAGTACTATATTTACCAGTTCCTATTCCGAAACGATTTCTTCAATAACTTGTATTTGATCTCTTAGCTGAGAGAGATTCTCAAAAATTATGATGTTATGCTATCATCATCATTCATTTTCATGTCACAGAGCTCATTCTTTAGACTCATTACTTGTCCACTTTTTTTGACTCAGAAGAGGTTAGTTAGGGCATTGTACATCTTCTTAGATGAGTCAAGATGAGAGATGTAGGGTATCAAGTAGTCTTTTTCAGAGTCCACTATGATAATCATAGTGTTGATGTCATTTTCCTTGAACTTCTTCATAACTGCAATGTTCTAAGGTTCCTTCTCTTTTCCTTCTTTAAACTGTGATTCCATGATCTCGCCTTTCACGATATCCAACTCTTTATTCTTGGCAAGGATGAGATCAATCCTTGTATTCCATGCTATGAAGTTAGATTCCCCTTCTAACTTATTTTCTGACTTCATAGAGTAAGTCATGACTGCTTTGACTTGGTCAACCTTTGAATTTGATCAAAAACACAAACTTGACATCTTGGCTTGCTGAGAGTACCAGGAGGTGCCCTAGGCTATCCAGGAATTAGGTAAAGATCTTCACTTACGGTTCCTTAACAAGAGGGTTAGGTTTTTTTTGTTACAACAAAACTTTGACTGCAACTGCAACTGTAACTAAGAAAATCCTCCCAATCTATCTTCCAGCGGTTAGATTGTTCGAAGATAGTGTGGGCCCATAACCTGTTAGAATAATAGGTGTGATCATTTCACCATAGAAAATATAGAAACATTGTCACCCAACCATAGGCACAAAGGCCACCTCCGAGCACCTTAACCTTGAAAGAGAGAATAATTATTTAAGAAAACCCTAGACCTGATAGCCAACCAAGGTAGCATACCTCTCTCTAGAGCTAGCGTACCAGGCATAAAGTCCAAACCATAACCAAAGAGAAAGTCCAAGCCAAAACCAAAATTCCATTTGCAACAACTGCAACTACAAATCCTCTCCAGAATTGCGCACCACTGTTCTTATGCAGTTGTGAGAGAGAGTGTAACAAATGAGCTCTAGCGTCCTTTTTTTTATAGTCCTCCAAGTGACCTAACTAGGTCGACTTCTACTTCTGGAGGCTAATAACTCAATAATAAATATTCTCTTGAGACAAATTGTCTCCTAGGGTTATTATCCAACATTTTAGGGTTTCTCTTGCTTCCCAAAATATTCTAGTATCTTCAGGGTTACATGTAGAGGTTAATATCTCCCACAACTACCATAATATCAACATGATTTTCTAGAAATATTATTTTTCTAATAAACATGAATGCATCAATATGTAGGATGAAATTAAGGTGTCCCTCTATCTTCAACCATCTAGATGTAAGAGAGACTAGGAAACCTTTAGATCATAGAAGAAATTGGAGCTTCGAAAACAAGATGTTTTGGCTAAGTTGAGGCTTAAATATATCATAAATGAATTTTATTCAATCTCACCTGATACAACTATTTATTTTGTTTGTTTCATTTTCATTAATATAACTAACTAAAGCTTCAGCTCCAGAAGGAAAATAGTTGGTTGGGACAAAAGTAAAAACTCATTGGTTGATGGAAGCACGAGGGATAACCAACATGGACAAATAAGACTAGGTGTGTTAGTCAAGAATGATTGGTTATTTCATTTATTTACAGGTGAAAAGATAGGTGGAATAATGAAACATTATTGAAGAGGAAATACTAACGATATGATGGAAGATTCACAAACATATAGCATGTAGAAATATCTTGTTAAAGAGTTTTTCTAAAATCCATGTAAAAAAAAAAATAACATACTAACCATATATAGGGATTCATCATCTTGAACCAACTATACTTAATTGGATACATCCTGAGTAAGGTATTTGTTAGATATCATAAGTGGAGGGAAAATAGATTTATCCGTTGTATTAAGTCCTGAGGTATACATATGGGAGGAAGTCAAAGATAAGGTTGAAGCACCTACACACAATCCAATTTCATGAGAATTCTATTAATGTGCAATATCAACTTTAAATGTTATTTTGTACTACTTGAAAGTTGATATTACATATTAATAGATTTTTCATGAAATTTGATTGCATGTAGGTGCTTCAACCTTATCTTTGACATCCTCCCATATGTATGCCTCGAGACCTAATACATCGGGTCCATATGTTGGCCCTGCACTTGTGATATCTAAGAAAGCTCCCACTCAGGATGCATCCAATGAAATTTACTTGGTTTGGGATGATGAAGCCAAGTATATGGTTAGTATGTTAGTTTTTTCTAACATGGACCCAAAAATGAACCAAGGATTCATACTCTTCATAAATTAATAGAAACAACCAGTAGTTGAACCCATAACTCTTCCATTTAACATGCAAATTCAACGAAGAAACTGGAACAAAGAACTCAAATCGAGGAACTGAGACTTATGACACAGACCCCCACCTCAGTAGGGTTTGTTGACCTCCCGGTCTTTGGATCTTTCACTCTCCTTGAGCTGAAATGGCTCTTTGACTCCTGCTAGAATTTTCCTGTAATATGACCAAAGGTCCTTATGCACAACCCCACCTGCATGAACTAGCACTAGGCGCGAGTTCTTCTCCCACCCGACCATGGTGTTGTGACCACAGTCTCCACCAAAAGGTGTTTCACATTTTTCAACCTTGGGGGTGTTGGTATGAACCAACCCAACACTCCAAACCCCAAAACCCCGAAATCTGATTTTTCAGATCTATGGGCCAGACCCTTCCGCCAACCAACGATCCCAATTAAGTCGACGATTCTCCTTTCACGACTTTGGGGAAAGTTCTCAATTCAAACTTCCCAATGACCAATTCTCTGATCCGTACTCCCACTAGATCAATGGTCCATGTGTCTCCCTATCCAATGACTTGATTCCCCTTTATCTCAAATCAAGATTTTCTCATATCGGTGAATTGGAATGCAGTCTCCTCTACTCGTCCAATCCTCCGACTCTCGACTTCATGAGATGAACCAACGGATCTTATCCTTCCTTGATCAACGACTCACTATTACTCCTGAGATTTTAACACTGAACGAATCTCGGCCGTATCCTCCTTTCTATTTGACTGGATCTGACGACCCACGAAAAATTGACACTTCTTCCTCGAAGCGTTTCCACCGTCCGTCCAAGCTTCCAATGCTCCTCCACCAACCACTCTCTGATCAATCCTTATGATCTTTCTTTCTTACATGTGACCTCGACCTTCGTCTCCCTTTGAACACTTCAAAGGTTATATCCCTTCTGATCTTGGACTCTCACTACAACTCCTAGACTCTAAGGAATCCCTACGTGCACACCTTGCGACTTTTATAATAACCTCTGGTTATTATGATGAATTTCAACTCTGTGCACTCCTCGCATGACATAAGTTATTCAACCACTCCCCAGGTTGAATAAGTTTAAGACTTCAACTGGTCCACGCACACCTTGCACGACTCTGTGCGATACTTGCACTTTTGTTGGTATAAGAACAACGATATCTCTCCTGAGCTTTTTGAGCTAAAAATCAGAACCCTATCAACACAATCTATGCGGACCTTCACTGCACTCCTTGCAGGAATTCTCAGGAAGAGAAACAATTGAAACTCATAATTCCTCTCTTATAGATTTTCATACACTCAACATGAAATCATGCACATAAACAAAACATTGAAACAAATGCACAATAGAGAATAAAAGAAAACTGTAATCTTACCGTTCAATAGATGTAAACAGTGACCATGAGAACACCATGAAATTTGGATCAAAGCATTCTCATATTAATCCAGTGCTTTTGTACATGGCTCAATAGCAACAACTATTCTTCATACAACTTCTCATTCTCTAACCCTCGGTGTTTACAATACATAATCATACAATGATACAAGCAAGAGTGTATTTTTACGAGTTTTCCCTCCTATAGTTATGAGCTATCTTATCAGAAATTAAAAGCTACCTACTTTACATTCATTACAATTAAATGCCTCCATAACCGAAAGATGAGAGAAACGCTCAAGATCTGTTTTACAATAAAAACACATAAATGCAAATACATCCTCCTATCTATTACATTAATGTTCCTTCATTCAAATTTAAAACGTCTTCAACATGGGCACTGGTGTATATCCAACTATCCTCCACTTGCGCTTGTTGGCGATGCTCCTGCATCATACTCCTCTAGCTGAAAAATTCATGGACTCTTGTCCATGAGCTCCTACACTGTCTACCTATGTTTCTGGATATCCACTTCACTTTCCCAACTGTCATCCTCATTCCAGTGTCCTTTCCATTTTACCAAGTATTCAAAATACGTCTTTCTCCAGATCTTTTTTTTGACTCTCTGATCAATGATCTTTTCTATCTGTGGCTTTTAGCTGCATGCATCTGTTTGACCAATTGAACTTCTTGCTAGTTCTCCTCTATTCCTGCTTTGTCTACTTTGTAAGGGTATAAATATTCTATGTTGAATATGGGTGATATTCCTACATCATCCAACAATTCAATTTCGTAAGCGTTGGCCTCAAACTTTCTCAAGATTTTACATGGCCCAATTTTCTTCATCTTCAGCTTATTATATGTTCCCCTTGGGAACCTTTCTTTTCTTAGATGCACTAAAACTAAATCTCCCACTTCAAATTGAAGTTCTCTTCTGTGCCGATCTTTTCTACGCTTGTATTCCTGGTTGGAATTCTGCAACCTCTCTTTAATCTTACTGTGGAGTTCCTGCATTCCTGCTGAAAAATATTCCGCGCTAGCACTCCTGAATTCATTCCGATCTAAGTCTCTTAACTCAGATACTCCTCTCAGCTGCATTCCATACATTATCTGGAATGGGCTTCATCCTGTTCTCTTGTTGGGTGAGTCATTATATGCAAATTTTTCTTGTGGCAGAATCTGATCCCACTGACTGTGATGTTCAGCTACTAAACTCCTCAACAAGTCCCCCAAACTTCGATTTACTACCTCAGTCTATCCATCCATATGAGGATGATATGCTGAACTAAAAGATAAATTCATCCCCAAATTCTTCCACAGGGTCCTCCAGAAATGACCAAAAAATTTGGTATCCCTGTCTGATACAATACTCTTGGGTAAACCTGTTGATTAAGGTTGGTTGTCATTGATGTCAACCCTTGAATAAAGACCCGTAGCACAAAGGTTTGGGTAATGGAACCAATACTGTTTGATGTAAATATGACTCATTATTGTTTTGTCATGGTTGATAAGAAGTAAATTTGGATGAACTCCAAAGTGGTCCCCTTATGGTGAAAGCCCTCATGGGAAGACGCTTTGTGGAGTAAGAGAACCCATGCTTAATTGTGGAATAATGAGATGAAGGAAAGTGAATTTGTCAGGGAAAATATCCTAGATGGATAGTT
>ML791082.1:126384-176631 GCA_009831015.1 Picea engelmannii | reverse complement strand
GTTTATGGTACAGGTTGATTACAGGTTGGTGCATGGTTGATGCACTTGTTTATGGTACAGGTTGATTACAGGTTGAGGTACAGGTTGATGCATGGTTCAGACTTATTGGTACAGGTTTATAGCAGTATATCTCACAGTGATAGCGTGACAGTGGTTCCATCATTCTACTTCTACTTCAGGGTGGCAGGATGGGGCAAGGACAGGTGGTTGTAACCACCTTGCGGTTGTAGCCGAAGAACATTGGGGTTTGTAGCCTCCTTCTGGTTGTAGCCAGAGATTTGGGGAGTTGGAGCTTCCCTCAGGTTGTAGCATGAGAAACTAGGAGGTTGGAGCCTCCTTCCAGTTGCAGCTGAAAACAAAGGAAGTTGGTGCTTCCAATGAATGTAATTCTTCAAGACATATAAGAAAAAGCATTCTGTGATTTTCTCCCGATTTGGGTTTCCATGTAAAACACTGGTGTACTGTGCATGTGTGTGATTGTTTATTTATTAATTCTCATTATTGAATAATAATTCTACATTGATATAACATTTGAAAGGATTATTATTACGTAATTAATGATTCACCCCCCCTCTCAGTAATCCAACAAATCCATTAAGTCTAACAACTTCTTTGAAAAACAGAGTTCCAATATGTGTTGCATCACTGGTTTTCTGACATGGAATGAAATGTGCCATCTTAGAGAATCTATCGACTACCACAAATATGGAATCAAAACCCCTTTGTGTCCTCTATAGTCCCCAAAAAAGATCCATGCTTATCTTGTCCCACGACCTCTCTGGTATTGGCAATGGTTGATACAAACCTGTATTCTGTCTTTTCCCCTTTGCATGCTGGAAAATCTTGCATCTGTTCATGAATTTCTTGACATCCATCCTCATTCCTGGACAATAATATGAGCCATTCAATTGCGCGAAGGTTTTATCATGGCCGAAGTGTCCAACCAATCCCCCACTATGTTTTTCCTTCAAGAGGTTTTCTCTCATAGAGAATTTCGGTATACACAACTAACTTACTTTGAGTAATAACCTGTCCTGAATTAACTATTCAATCCATTGGCTCCTATCTCTGAGAACTAGATTCTCACATGTTTCATAAGCCTCCTTAAAATCTGAATCATCCCTCTACATATCCTTAAGGTTATCAAAACCTAAGGTTTTCACTATAAATTACTGCAGAATCAAACATTTCCTGCTCAATGCATCAACATCATTGTTAGCAGTTCCATAAATGTGCTTTATGACAAAAGTAAAGTTCTGCATAAACTCAACCCATTTTGCATGTTTTTGGTTCAATTTCTTTTTTCGAGTTATGAATTGTAAAGCATGGTTGTCGCTATACAAGACAAACTCTTTCGGAACCAAGTAATGCCTCCATTTTTTCAATTCCTGTATAAATGCATAAAACTCTTTATCATAGGTGGAATATTTCATCTTTGTCTCATTTAGGTTCTCAATGAAGTATGTAGTCAGCTTGTTGTCTTGGCTTAAGACTGCTCCAATCATAAACCCACTTGCGTCACATCTGACTTGAAATGTCTTACTGAAATTTGGAAGAACCAGAACTCGTTGTCCAATTATCTTCTCCTTTAACAACTTGAAACTTCTTTCTGCTTCCTCTGTCCAATGAAAATATTTATGTCTCTTCTTGACTATGTCCATCATGGGTGCACATATCCCACTAAAATTTATGATGAAATTCCTGTAAAAACTAGCCAATCCATGGAAGATTCTAACTTCAAAGATACTCTTTGGTGATGGCCAATATCTGATCGCTTTTACCTTTTCAGGATCCATCCGCAACTCATTCGAAGAGATCACAAAACCCAAGTAAATGAGTTCTTTGTTCATGAACAACGAATTCTTCAAATTTATTAGCAATTTCTCTTGCTGCAACCTCCTCATCACTAGAGTTAGGTGTCTCAAATGTTCCTCCTCGGTCTTACTGAAGATCAGTGTATAATCTAGATACACAATTACAAACTTACCAATGAAATCTTTCAAGATTTCGTTCACCAATATCATAAAAGTACTGGGCGCATTCGTCAAAACAAATGACATGACAATCCATTCATAAAGTCCTTCATTCGTCTTGAAGGCTGTCTTGAATTCATCACCTTCTCTCATTCTAATATGATGATATTTGCTTTTCAAATCAATTTTTGAAAAAACTTTGCTCCACTCAAGAAATCCATCAAGTCATCCATCCTGGGTAAAGGAAATCTATACCTGATGGTGATCTTGTTTATAGCCCTCGAATCTATACACATTCTCCATCTACCATCCTTCTTTGGACTTAACACTGTTGGCACAACGCATGGACTCAAGCCTTCTCTAACCAACCCCTTGTCCATCAAATCTTGGACTTACTTCTTGACTTCTTCATTCTCATACAACGTCAATATGTACGTTTCTTTGTTTGGTAAACTTTCCCTTGGTATAAGGTCAATGTGACAGCTTATACTCTTGATGGGCGGTAACGAACAAGGTAAATCATCCACTACTATATCAACAAATTCCTCCAGTAGTTCCTGAATTTCCTCAGGTAGATCATCTAATTTGGCACTCGTCAATATGACTCTAGTTTTCTCACCATAGCAAACTACATATCTTCATCCAGAATTTCCTTCCCACTCATGCGGAGTATAGTATTGCTTTCTTCTACCTTCACCTTTTTGTCTTCAATTGGCAGTAACATATGCGTTCTACCATTCTTCTCCAAGGTGTATGTGTTCTTTCTCCCATCATGAACAACATTTTTGTCATATTTCCATGGTCTCCCCAACAAAACATGACAGACGTCCATGGGAATAACATCACATAAAATATCATCCTTATATCCCCCTATCTTAAATTCAACTAAACATTGTTTAGTGACAATTACCTGATGTCCTTTTTGTAACCACAAAGCTTTATATGGGCTCGGATGTGCAACTATTCCCAATTCCAGACTCTCCACCATCTCTGTGGATACTAGATTGTCTCTACTCCCACTGTTTACTATTACCTTACATACCCTGTCCTTGGTCTTGCAAGCAGTTCTAAATAAAATGTTCCTTTGGACTGGATTTTCCACTTCTTTCTCCAGCTTCAAGAGAATTTTCCTCATCATTAAGGATATTCCGCCTTCTGCATCTTCGGCCTCAAATTTCACCTTTGCGCTTCCAAAATGTGAGCTTCGCCTCCTCCATCTCTTTTCCTATCAGGACATTCAAAATATTTGTGTTCTATCTTTCCATAGACAAAACATTTTATTTCACCTCTTCTGCCCCTTCCTCTTCCTCTTACTTGCAGAAAAGTGTTCCTGTTGGCATATTGTCTTCCCTGTGAACTTCCTCCTCTTTCAGAGTGAGTATGAGGTTTCTTCTCTTCTTCCTTAGGCTTCTGTACTCTATCTTGGGCAATTGCCTTGCATCTGCTCTGACTTCTACCTTTGCTTCTTTGTCCTTTCTTTTGGCCCAATTTCTCTTCTGCCTTCAGAGCGATCTGATAAGCATCTTCTACATTCCTGATTGTTACCATGCTCATCTCATCCTAAATGTAATATCTAAGAACATTCATGTATCTAGTGACCTTTTCATCATCAATTTCTTGATGACCAACTCTAATGTTTATCTTGTATAACTCTTTAGTGTATTCCTTCATTGTCATCCCTTTCTATCTCAAATTCTGCATTCTTTGGAACAGATTAATTTGGTAATCTTTGGGTATAAAATTGGCTTTCATCTTTGCGACCATTCTATCGCAGCTTTTGATTCTTTGCTTGCCTTTGCAATGCCTTTCAACTTGCAATTAATCCCACCACAATGTGCCCTTTAAGTCTAGTGACAACATGTTTAACTTTCTTATCTTCCTCGACATCCTCATAGTCTAAGTATTTATCTAGAGCTCTAAACCAATATAACAACTCCTCAATGTCTAAGTTGCCTTTATACATTGGGATGTCCATTTTTTCCCTAGCACCTATTCTTGCAACAACTCTGAATAGACGTTATTATGTAGCATCTTCGACTACAACTTCTACTTCATCTCCAGCCTCATTCTCGCTTTCAGCTTCACTGACATCTCCAACGTCAACTATTCATATTTGTGTTGTCTCCATAGCATCTAATCGATCAAGAAGTTATCTCATCTCCCTTTCCACGGCTAGATTAGGCATAGCTATCTCTTGACGTCTCCTCGACGACATTTTTGAAATTTGTTCACGCAGAATTCAAGTCACAACCGTCCTCTGTCCTCCCTCTACAGAAAACAAAAATTGTTAGCTTTGATACCACTTGACACAGACCCCCACCTCAGTAGGGTCCACTAACCTCCCAGTCTTCAAATATTTCACTCTCCCTAAGCTGAAATGGCTCTTTGACTCCTGCTGGAATCTTCCTGTAAAATGACCACAGGTCCTTATGCACAAACCCACCTATGTGAACTAGCACTAAGCGCGAGTTCTGCTCCCACCCGACCATGGTGTTGTGACCACAGTCTCCACCAAAAGGTGTTTCACATTTCGCAACCTCGGGGGCGTTGGTATGAACCACCCCAACACTCCAAACCCTAAAACCCTGAAATCCAATTTTTCAGATCTACGGTCCAGGCCCTTCCACCAACCAATGGTCCCGATTAAGTCGACGATTCTCCTTTCATGAATTTTGGGAGATTTCTCACTTTGAACTTCCTGATGACCAATTCTCTAATCCGTAATTCCTCTAGATCAATGGTCCACATGTCTCCCTATCCAACGACTTGATTCCCCTTTATCATGAATCAAGATTTTCTCGTATCGGGGAATTGGAATGCAGTCTCCTCTGCTTGTCCAAAACTTAGACTCTCGACTTCACGAGATGAACCAACGGATCCGATCCTTCCTTAATCGATGACTCACTATTCCTCTTGAGATTATAACATTGAACGACTCTTGCCCTTATCCTCCTTCCTGTTTGAATGGATCCAATGACCCATGAAAAATCGACACTTCTTCCTCGAAGTGTTTCCACTATCCATCCAGGCTCCCAATGCTCCTCCACCAACCACTCTCTAATCAATCCTTCTGATATTTCTTTCTTATAGGTGACCTCGACCTTCATCTCCCTTTGAACACTTCAAAGGTTCTATCCCTTTTGAGCCTAGACTCTCACTGCAACTCCTGGACTCTAAGGAATCCCTATGCGCACACCTTGCAGATTTTATAATAATCTCTAGTTATTATGATGAATTTCAACTCTATGCACTCCTCACGTCACAAAAGTTCTTCAACCACTCCCCAAGTTGAATAAGTCTAAGACTTCAACCGGTCTGCACACACCTTGCAAGACTCTGTGCGATACTTTCACTTCTGTTGGTATAAGAACAACGATATCTCTCCTGAGATTTTTGAGCTAAAACTTAGAACCCTGTCAACGCACTCTATGTGGACCTTCACTGCACTCCTTGCAAGAATTCTTAGGAAGAGAAACAATTTAAACTCATACTTCCTCTCTTACATATTTTCATACACTCAACATGAAATCATGCACGTAAACACAACATTGAAACAAATGCACAATATATAATAAAAGAAAACTGTAATCATACCATTCAATAGATGTAAACAGTGACCATGAGAACACCATAAAATTTGGACCAAAGCATTCTCATATTAATCCAGTGCTTTTGTACATGGCTCAATAGCGACAACTATTCTTCATACAACTTCTCATTCTCTAACCCTCGGTGTTTACAATACATAATCATACAATGATACAAGTGAGGGTGTATTTTTACGAGTTTCCCCTCCTACAGTTCTGAGCTATCTTATCAGAAATTAAAAGCTACCTACTTTACATTCATTACAATTAAATGCCTCCATAACCGACAACTGAGTGTAACACTCAAGATCTATTTTACAGTCACAAAACATAAATGAAAATACATCCTCCTATCTATTACATTAATGTTCCTTTATTCAAATTTAAAACGTCTTCAAAATGTGCGTTGGTTTATATCCAGTTGTCCTCCACTTGCGCTTGCTGGTGATGCTCCTGCATCAAGTTATCTGGTTACGTGGAAGGAAGTTACTGGCATTGAGAAAGTGAAAACTAAAAATTCCTTCCTTGATC
Source organism: Picea engelmannii (assembly GCA_009831015.1). Classification (NCBI taxonomy): domain Eukaryota; kingdom Viridiplantae; phylum Streptophyta; class Pinopsida; order Pinales; family Pinaceae; genus Picea; species Picea engelmannii. The sequence continues at coordinate 170,540 of ML791082.1, read as the reverse complement.
TATGTTGAATTCTGTCAGATCTCCCATTTTGGCCCACCCCTACACAAGAAGACTCTTTGATTCCCTCCTCCTATGCACATAATGGACCAAAATACTAGAGACAAAGGGCCATTGTCCCATATGACACTCATAGGAAAAAATGAGGGGGTTTAATTGCAAAGTCCCCGTATTGAATGAGAAAGTGTAAGAGCCATGGAGGACACATGCCATCTGTCTTTGTGTGACATTCAGTTGTTGTTACAATATTAATGCTAGTTGGGTTGTGCACCATAGTTGGTTATGGAATGTGGAGGGTGCTTGGAACCCCATTTTTAAACACAGAACCCTACCTAAGTGTCAATGCCACCGTAGCCCAGTAATATTCTTAAACATTGATTTCCCTTTTGATATGAAATAAGATGATTTTGTTGAAGTGTATAGTGAGCCTCCTAATGCTCTAAACTAGAGAGATAATTTTTGTCCCCACTGGATTGCTTAGTTACTTGATCGTTCTAATAACCAACATTGAGTCTCCTAACACTGTCAAGCTTTCATTCCTTCATCCTTGGCAATGATGAGGCCACACCACAAGAAATGGGCTTTCGAAAGGTTTTCAGATACGTTCCCAAGCCCCAAAGCATAATTTAATATCTTATTTCCTCTAGGATCATGAATAAACCCACCCACACTTGCCACTCCTATTGGTGCCTCAATATTACTTTTAAGGTTGACTTTCAAAAAGTTTAATGTGTGATTAAAATTTCACAATTTATGGATGATTGGTGACAAGTCTTTTATTTCTTCATGCAATTCACCATTACTATTATTCCTCTTAATTAGTCCTAGGGAAAATATTTTTTGAATTTGGGGTGGTGATTACTTGATATTGATGGAAAGCAGTAGTATGTTACAACATGTGGACTAGAGGTAGTGCCTATTTTATGGTAATTTTTTATATGGGAATGACTAAACCCTCTAGCAAAATAGACCAATAGATGTGCAATTGGATAATGGATTGGTATACCTAGTATCAACATAGAGTTTGGGATGGAAAACTAATTTGTATGAATGGAAGCAGATGGTTGAAGAAGGAATTGGATTGAACTATAAGTATTGTATGGTGGATACATATGTAATCATGAACAAAATAGGTAGCGGGTACAACAAAATAGATTCCACAAACCCTGAAGATAGTGGATTCGTTGAGTGCACTAATGGATCGATGGCCCAAGTGTTGATCTGATACCAATGTAGAACAATTTTAATCAACCCCTTTGAATTTTAATTATTTATAGATGGTCCCTTTAATTTATTTTATCATTATTATGATTTTATCTTCAATTTTTTTTGTAGTGGAGTTAATCTTTTCAACAAGAAATTCAAAGCGAAAAATGGCCAAATGTCAATTGTGGTAAAAGACCTCAAGTTCAGAGAAACTCTAAAAGAAATGTTGGTGGGTGGAAAAAATTTGGATCAAACTTGGTCTGGTAAAAGTGTGGTGAAGGGATATAGCATAATGTTGCTTTGATACCGAATGAAATGAAAAAAGTCCATTTGCTGAATATTAAATGAACAACCAAGTTCATAAAATGAATATCCAAAATAAATAGGATAACATAAAATAATCCACATGGATTAAAATAATGTGTTGAATATATAATATGAAATATATATGATATACAATGTCCTACATGACAATATATATACACATTGACTGGTCATGAGGTTAAAGGTTATAACACTTCATTCAGATGTACACTTCATTTATTATTATTCCTATTATTTAATTATAATTATAATTTATTATTCATTTATTTATATACATATTCTCATTATAGAGCCCATTTCAGATAATATATGACTTGGATATGGTTTGTTGGTTAACTTGAGGTTAAAAGTGTATAAATTGTTGGAGTAGTTCACTACTAATCATGAGGCTCTCCAAGATCATATCAGCTGCCTTGAAAATCTTGATGAGGACTAGTAGGAAAATTATAATCACTTTGTGGACTATTAGGGTCATGTGAAGAAAGTATTTGATTGAAAGGATAAATACATATATTTACAAGTGGGAAATTTGATCCTAATGTGGGACAAGAAGAATGAGAAATTTGGAGACCATGGCAAGTTTGATAGTTTATGGTTGGGACTATATCTCATTGATGCATTAGCCGATCCCAACACTTTTTACCTTATAGGTATAGAAGGGGAAAGAGAACAACTACCAATCAATGGGAAACATATGAAGTTGTACTTTCCATGAGAGATTTGTTCTCATATAGATTTAAAAAAAAGGGGTATTTTGGGGGGTTCTACAAGGTACTTAGAGTCATTTCTTACCATTTCCTTTCATTGAATTTTTATTTTCATCTTGTTATCTTTTATTTAAATAGATGTTATGTCCTATTTCCCTTTATGTCCATTTTCAATCAACTTTAAGTCAATTCCATTTCAATTTTTAGCATAATAAGTTCATATTCATATGCATGAGCAATCATAGGGCCTTTGCTGTCCTTGTTTTCTTTCCTTTTTGGCAAATTTTGTTGTTTTGAGTCAAATTCCTGAATCTGATATCATACTACTTCTAGTATTTCCTTTATATTTTTTCTACGTCAATCTTGGATGAGGGAATCATTCCTTTCACGACATTACCTTGGTTGAGTATTGAATCTAGCAGGCATGGGTAATTTTGAAGAGACAATTGGAGGAGCCTTGAGTCATCTTGTTGTCTTGTTTATTCATGCTCTTCATTAAGTTGAGCTAGAGCCAAGCCTTGTTCGTCATTGTCTCATCCAGGCATAGGGACATGGTGTCATATGGTTTTACTTCATATGTTTTGATTTATGTTGGTTGAATAGTTTTCATCATTGCTTTTATCCTAGTAGAATGTTCCTCATCAAATTCAACGCATTATTTGAGGATTTGTCTAGAAGCCACATTGATTTGATGGTCATTAGCCTCATTAGAAACCATCTTTCATTCGACATGACTGAGCATCATTGAGTTCTGATTGGGTGAGCTTCACCAGTGTTAGAATTCAGCTCATTTTTCACACCAATGGGTTGTGCTTGTACCTTAAATCCCATTAGCCTTATTGGTGGGTTTCTTCATGTCTAGTAGGTGTTTTCATCATTGGCATTTGACAAGGTGGACTTGTCCCAATTTGTCGACTTCAACTTATTTTCTAGTGGGGGGAGAGTACAAGTTAGGTGGGTTGTAGGTTGTGGTTGTAGATGGGCATGCATGGTTTTTTCATGATTTTGTTTGATCATTATAGGTATCACAATTTTGAGGGTTCTATAGGGTAGTTATAGTTAGTTTTTTCCATTTCCTTTCACTGTTTTTTTTTCTTTATTTTCATCCTGCAATATTTTATTTTAGATTTATGTTATCTCCTTTATTTACATTCTCAATCATCTTTAAATCAATTCCTTTCCATTTTTTAACACAATATGTTTTTCTTCATATGCATGAGTAGCTATGGGGCCTTTTTTTTAAGGAAACACTAATACACTAGGAAAGAGGAGACATAAACAATCCACAAGAACAAACACATAGTACACAAAGATTTACCTTGGAAACCCTTAACTGGGAAAACCAACAATGCTTGAGCATCTCATGCTCCTTCATTGTCTTATTATATTAATAAATAAAGAGTTACATGAGTAGCCTTGGTCTACACCTAAGACACAATCATCATCATACTCTCTTGCTTTGTGCAAAAACAACTCTTAGCCAATTCGTCTTACATCTTCATGACCATTACATTGAAGATCACTATTCATCCTAACCTTTTACAATATTTCATGATGCCATATTTATAGGCTTTGCAACATGCAAAACCATAATCAATGGTGCTAAAAAACAATTAAAGATCCATGAAGAGTATTGGATGAAATCCCATGAATCTTGAGATTCTATTACAATCGACTTCCAAGTTGAACTTTAGTCGACTACAAGTCTGTCGAACTCCAATCACTTGGTTGCTACATGAACTTCTATCGACCTCTCCTCAACTTGTTGGTCGACCACTTCCACCTTCAACTTTATGCTGAACATCAACTTGACTTAACCATCTAGTCGAACCTTTACCCAATCGATCCATATTGACTAGCCAATCGATTGACTGTTATTTCATTGCAAAGAATATAAAATTCCCAAAATTATCCCACTTGTTCTTTTCTTTGCAAAAATAGATACTGAACACTTTGTTCATTGACCCAAGGAAACAATGCCCATTGCTTCTCTACACTAAGAGAACTTTACAACACTCACATAATTGGTCAAAGAGTCTGCGGTGTTTTCCAAAGTGTCTACTTTCTCTAGTATCACCTTGTTTCTTTCCAACATGTCTCTCACGAAATGGTATTGTACATCAATATGCTTCATCGTGGAATGGTAAGCTGGGTTCGTTTCCATAAATATTGCGCTTTGATTGTCACAATTTATCCTCATAGCTTGCTGTTGGAACCCAATCTTTGAACACAATTGATGCAGACATACATCTTCTTTTCTTGCATGGGTATCCTTTTTAAGTGGTAGTTAAAAATGGATATCTTTGAACTACCCTTAAAAATTATGCCACTTAAAAAGGATATCATCAATGCTTAGGAATTTTTCCTTTGTAATTATTGCACATTGGTAGTATTTAGGTTTTGTGTAGTTGATTTTTTTTTCGGTTGCGTATGGTGCTTCTACTTGATTGACATATGATGTCGCTGGAATCTTTGGTTTACATCGGGTTCATGGATGGCACAATCCATCACAATCAGAACCTTGCTTCTATCGCATGGGTGATTTACTTGCCTTTGGGACAAGTGGTTGCATCTCGAGGCGCTTGTCTAGGGCCAACAACAAATAATGTGGCTAAGTGTAGCACCATGATCAAAATCCTAAGGGATGTTATTTCACATGGTATCCTATGTTTATAATTTCACCTATATTTCTAGTTGGTGGTGTCGTAGATAAATGGTGAATACCATGTGCACGATCCTACCCTACTACGACGATTCCTTCAGGTACATCTTATGGAATGAAATTTTACTTACACTATGTATATTCATGTTTCTAGGAAGGAAAATTTTGTATCCAATGCATATGATAACTATGTATTAGATTGGAATTTGTCACATAATTAAATACAGAGGTACACACATAAATGTACATAAAACATTTTCACTTTTACACATAAGTATCAAGGAAAACAGATATGTATATATATTATTTTAATTTCCATTAAGTACAAACAATAGGGGTCATAAGTGTCAGACAATTGGCTTAGGTTGATGGAAAGTTGGTATGGATTGTTGGTTTTCATTTATTTCAACCATTGAAGAGTGATATTGTAGATTGATGTCAACCCTTGGAGAAAGTTTGATAACGAATTCTGGTAGTGCAAAGGTTTGGGTAATGGACCCAAGGTTGTTTCATGTATAATGGTCTGAGTTTTAATATATTTGAAGGTAATAACATTCTAAATGGATATTACATTTCATTCCATTTCCAGTGGTATGTGTAATGTCACATAACTCCTCACGGTTAGAGAGTTATGGCCATGAGAAGTTGGAGAACCCAGGTTTGGGTAATGGGCCCAAGTTTGTTTGATGGATAATGGTATGAGTTTTGATATATTTTCAAGAAATAATATTCTATATGGATAGTACATGTCATGCCATTTCTAGTGGTATGTGGAACTTCACATAACTCCTCACGGTTAGAGAGTTATGGCCATGTGAAGTTGGAGAACCCTCATGAGTCATCTAGAAGCCCCAAAAGGTCAAAGTAGTCAAAGTGTTTTAAGAGATTTTAGAAGGTAAATAATAAAGTGAAGTGATGAGTGTACTATAATTCAAAGTGAATACAAAATAAATTATTTAAATAATAATGTTAATGGATAAATTAGAAGTGGGTTAACCCTAAAATAAGGAAAGTGGGTTAAGATGGTTAAAATGTAACCCCTTGAGGAAGCTACATGAAAGTATAAATAAGAGGCAAGGCTCTCTCATTTTAAACACACTTGGTCATATTGAATATCTATAGGTGAATGAGGTAACCAAAGGATATCTAAGCCAAATTTCAGAGGGAAGGTGAAGTAAAGAAGGTCGGAATTCAAGGGAGGATAAATTCTTTTGATGATGCTTTCTAAGGTATGTTATTTACAGGTCATCTCACCATTTTCACAATAATTTTTTTCTAGAATGATTCAGACCGTGAAATTGGGAGGCCATTGAGGAAACATATCCAAGTATCTGTGATACAAATTTCAGCTTGTGGGTCAATGTATTTTTGGAGTTACACTCCGTGGAAAATAGGGTTTACGACTAGTCCCGAAACTAGTCTAAAACAAGTGTTTCAGGTAAAAAAATCATAACTTCTTCATAATAGATCCAAATTCAATAAGACAAATTGTGTTGGTTATAGTAAATTCTATAGTATTCTGTGTACAATTTTCATATCCATACAACAAATATTCCGTGCGTGGCACGCTCTACAAGTTCTCTCTCTAGAATAAGCCAAAATTCAACAAGGTATGTCATTTTTGCTATAACTCATTTTCTGAGAGGTTCCAAGTAGTGAAATCTGGAGGAATTGCATAAACTACACTGAAGAACATTGTTTACCATTTTTATATCTTTATTCATTACATATACATAGTTATGATTATTGCAATTTAGGGTTGTTGACTAATCCAATATTAGTCATGTGAGACTAAAGTAAAGTTTGCTAAAATGCTAGTCTCTTGTTGTTAAAGTTAAGGAAGGTTTTCAGGTATGTGATCATATACACCAGGTCTATTACAGAGTTACAAATCAGATTTGGATGATGAAATTGATGAGGGCTTTTGGTTGAGGTACATGTTGGGTACATGGTTGAGACAAGTAGTTGATGAGTTGGCACATACATGAGGTGTATAGTTGATGATGTTGGTACATCTTGATGAGTCATAGTTGATGAGTAGTTGATACATGATTGGTACATACTTGGTACATGGTTGGAGGAAATTTTTAGTAGTATTGTTGACACATGGTTTATGGATGATTTAGCATAATTGTATTGGTATATTATTAGAAACACATATTGATATTGGTGATGATTATGAGTTTTTGTGTTATGCTTGGTTGATGCACTTGTTCATGGTACATGTTGAGGTAAATATTGGTGCATGGTTGATGCACTTGTTTATGGTACATGTTGATTATAGGTTGAGGTACATGTTGGTGCATGGTTGATGCACTTGTTTATGATACATGTTGATTACAAGTTGAGGTATAGGTTGATGCATGGTTGATGTATGGTTAATTTTATTAGTATAGGTTGTTTGGTGCAGGTTGATTGATACAGGTTTACAACAGTATATATCACAGTGATAGTGTGACAATGGTTCCATCATTCTACTTATATGTTAGGGTAGTTGGATGGGGTAAGGACATGTGGTTGTAGCCACCTTCCAGTTGTAGCCGGAGAACATAGGGGGTTGTAGCCTCCTTCTGGTTGTAGCTAGAGAATTGAGGAATTGGAGCTTCCCTTAGGTTGTAGCCTAAGAAAATAGGGGGTTGGAGCCTCCTTCCAATTGCAACTAGAAAACAAAGGAAGTTTGTGCTTCCAATGGATGTAATTCTTAAAGGCATATAAGAAAAAACATTCTGTGGTTTTCTCCCGCTTTGGGTTTCCACGTAAAAACACTGATGTACTGTGTATGTGTATGATTGCTCATTTGTTCATTGTTTATTTACTTTGAAACTATTGGATGATAATGCTAAATTGATATAACACTTTCATATTGTGGTTAAAAAGGATTGAATTTCTCTATTACTGATTCACCCCCCCTCTCAGTAATCCAACAATAAGTTACAAAATTAGGCCTCTATCTCTGAATGCCTATCTATATGATGATACAAAATATGAAATAAAATATATGTTGAGGTCCCTGCCCTTGCATGTGTGTCCCTATAACACACGGTGACATTAGCTAGATGCCAGAAGAGTCGCACCCAAACCTGTGGTACACCAAAAAATTGCCACTGCACCTGCTTTGATAGATCCTCTATTTGAACCATAGGCACTTGGTGTGTCAACCTATCCATATTTCTCTAGATGTTTTGAAGGGTTCTCTCAGCATCCCCGCCTAGCTACTCCATAATGCATCCTTTGTGATGACGACATAGGTAACCCCCAGGCTTCCTCATTCCAATATTTTCACATTTGTTACATTTCGTTAGCTTTTGTTATCCATGCCAAAAATATTTTGGTTTACCTATTAAAATAATTAAAATCACTAAAAATTAAATAAATTAAATAGTTTATTTATCGATCTTTCCCAACACGGCACTAGGAGGTACATGCATATCTGGGTATCTAGAAAATCTCATCCATTCATAGGGATAATCATTGATTGCTATGATTTGATGTTATCGCCAATAAAAAAAGGCATCGTCATAAGGGTTTGTCAAACATCCACCTCTTAGTGATTATATCAATGCATACCATCGTAGTAAGCATGGTTCATGGAGTCTATGTTGTACCATAAATACTCTATGATTCATTGTAGGAACCCTTTCAAAAAAGAAAAAGCATAAAATGATGCCATACCCAAAATTATTCATATTCCCATTCTTGCATTCAGTGAGTCGCGTCTTCATACTTTGCAAAAATTATGTACTCTAGTCATAAATATTTGGGTCTAAGAATTGCATGACATAGAACATTTGAGGTCTTGATGCCTGGTGACAAGAGGTGGACCCCAAAATCCTTGTGATGGTCTATAAGATAACTTTCAAGTTTTGTGTATTGGGACTTGACTCACAACTCATTGTGTCCCTGGGGTACAATAGAGGGAGATGTATACTTAAATTGTCATACTTATTCCCCCTCGGGTACATAGGTTGACCACATCACCTCTCCTCTAGAGCCTTGTAATAAGTTAAATGTCTTCAACCTCTAGTTTAAGAGATTGGCCATCCAACAAGAACACATTTGTGTTCGGTTCCCAATAACTGATTAGAAGTTGCATCAATCTATTTTGCACCTGCATGTTAGGGAAATCACAGAGTTATTGTAGGCCACATTGTTGGAGGGTTGATCTAGGTGGATATCTGTGGCCACCCACCTTTTCCAACTGGCTCAAAACAATTTTCTGGCAATTTTGGCAATTTACTATTTTTAGCAGTTTTAACTTTCGGGGACATTTTGAGGGCCTAAATGAAGGTTTTTTGGGATCAAGCTTCTCAATAATCGTCGAAGGCATGATTGAGCCCCCAAAATGAATCTCCTCGACAATACATTTCCAATGGGCTATCATACGCCTAAAATGAAGATCGTATGCAAAAGTTACGACCCCAAGAAGTTGATGTACTAACTTACCCAAATAGGGCCCACATGACTTTTGACGCTTCATCTCCTAGGGTTAGGTTTTTGGATGTCTAGGGTTTTTGTCATTCCTTTTTATTGTACAAATTCATTCAAAGCCTCATTGTAATCATATTCTTGTGAATGAGCGCAGCTGTCACATCTCTTCTCAGAGATAAGCCGCCACCATTCCAACAAGCTTGTTTCCGCTACATTTTATAGTGTCAACTTATTTCCTCATTGAATAGAAAACCAATTTTACTATATCTCTATTATTTTGTGTTAAGTACCTGCTAATAATCTGTATTCATTTCGTTCTTCTCCTAAAATCCGTCTCAGTGGTATCAGAGCATTCTTCTCCTTGTCATCTTATTGCATGTCCCCAATGAGATTAGAGTACAAAGAGTTGGGTCTCGAGCTTGTTTCTCTTGAGGAAAAAATCTCTCACACGCCCAAGCGACCTCTCATGGAAGGAGAAAAGAAATATGATGGGATAGGATATCCTTTCAAACTTTTGATTGAGGAAGCCCTCACGCAACAAAGGAACGAGATGATGGATAGTTTAGTGCAAATCCTTCAGCGGCTACCAACAGGTGACACATCTTTTTCGAGTGGAGGCACTGCCCCATTCAAGGTAAAAATAAGCTTTGATATTCCTATATTTGAAGGTTTGATAGATGCAGATGATGTAGACAAGTGGTTGAATATACTAGAAGTGTATTTTTCTATCCATAACTTTTCGAATAGAGAAAATATTACTTTTGCGCTCCTCAAATCCATTCCCCATGTCAAATATTGGTTGGAAACCTTCTGTGAGAAAAATGAAATAGAGGAAACCTCATTATTTACAGTCATGACCACCTGGGAATCCTTCAGGGATGCTATTAAGGAACAATACTACCCTGTCAGAAGTTATGACAACTTGTATACCAAATGGACCACACTGCGGCAAGAAAGAGAACAAGTAGTGCTAGATTTCACAAATATATTCCATACCTTGCGCACCAAGCTGGGTATGAACCCAAATATTCAAAGAGACATATGGTTCTCAAGTATCGTAGTTCTATGCATAGATACATCCATACTGAAATGGAATTTCTGGACATCTCATCCTTGGGAGCGGCCTACCGATATGCTGTCAAAATCGAGTAGAATCTCAAACAAAAGACGTGACAATTTGGGCCTAGGAACCCCTCACAAAAAAAGCCAGGAAAGGGCTTCCCCAACCCATAGAACAAAGGACATAGAAAATATCGATAGTATCAGGACAACCATTCCAAGATGCAATGATGCAGGAGCATCCACAAGTCATCAAGCGAGCCAACGCGTGGAGCCGGGAAAAGACAGCTGGACAAGCCAACAAAACTTCTTTTTGAATTTTACCTTGAGATTTGTTGCGCCAAGCATTAATGAGATTGATGTAATGAAGCGCACTTGCATTGTATTATAGATAGGAAGGCATTTAATAGTTTTAATGCTGTTGGATAGGAATTTATTGTAGATTTGATAGTTTCAGATTTCGAGAGGGAAAACAGAATATAGGCACCCTCCTTTGAACATTGTATTATTATTCATTCAAGAGCAAGAAGCAGAGCAGAGCAGAGAAGTGTATGAAGAACCCCATGTACATATATTGAATTAATAGGAGAACTTTGATTAAATTCCATGGTCGTGCTTATTCTCTGTGTGTTGTTGATATTATGCTGTTGCATATTTGCTTCTTGTTATGCCTTTGTTTTATATGCTGTGTATGTGGTTTCATGGTAGATTCAAAACCTGAGTGAATAAGAGAGTGAGTTTTAAATGTTTCTCTGTCTGAGCCGGGAGATTCCTGCATAGAGTGCAGTCGAATTCATCTGCATAGAGTGCGTTGATGAGGTCAGACAATTAAACAATTGTTCTCATCTGCCCAGGAGTTGAATTGGGTCATTAAAGCCGTGCAGAAGGAGTGCAGGTCGAAAGAGAAGTCTTAGCAGCTAGTCTGAGAAGAGGAAGGCAGGGATTGCTATAGCAGGAAGCGCATAGAGTCCATAAGCTCCAACACTTAGAGAGTGATTGGACGCGAGCGCAAGGAGTGTGCCAACCTTCAGTTGAAGAAGTAGGAGGAATTAAGCTCAGGAAGGATAGTTCCTTGCGAATACTGTGAGAACAGAACCAGAAGGAGTTCTGAACAAGCAGGGCTTTGGAGCAGAAGGGTTCTCTAAAGAAGAGAAGTAGACGCCCAGGATTCGCCGAGCAAGTTTGCGAAATCCTGTTGATCGTTAGATCGTGGAGAAGTTGCGGGGACATTAACCCGTAGGAACAGGAAGGGTCAAATCCCATCGAGGTTCGGAGTTCGACGTTTGACGAGGTAGAGGTTTCGTGCCCGTAGAAATCGTGAGTAGCGATTTCCCGAATCGATCGGGGCCGTCGATCATTTCGAGGACACGGGGCACGCGATCCCGAAAGGTCGGGGTTCGGCGTTCGGGACTTTTGAGTGTAAAGGAATTGAAGTCGGTGAAGTTGCGATTCCACGATTACCGATCACACAGAGCGTGAAGGTGACGTGGCCGCATGGGACCCGAGGTATAGTGGAGGACAGGTGGCTTCGCATCGGAGGATCGGCACCTCGGTACTCGGGGTTTGAAAACACAAAGCATTGAGATCGTGAATAGCGATATCCCGATAGGGGAAATCCCCGACAGGTGGAGGGTGTTGACCCGTTGACCATCGGGGATCGGGGTTTTGAAGTGCGAGAGAACCGTGCACACAGGGTTCGCGATATCGCGAAACTCGATTTCCCGCGATAGCTACCGGGAGATCAAAAGAGTGTCTTGTGGGTGACAAGAAGTCCCGATACAAGATTTGAAGGGTATTACAACTCTTTGGGCTAGAGTACAGAAGGTCCTGGTAGAAGCGACTGCTACCGAGAGCGGTTGCAATCAAGTGGTATCAGAGCGAGAGAAGAGTTCTCTTTGTTCAGGTGGCAGGGAGAAAGAAAGGATTACGCCATGCCGCCCAGAAGAGAGAGGCAGTCACCTGATCGTGAGGACATGGATGCACGAAGAAGGGGTAGGCCGGCAGGGAATCCATAAATGGAATGCCAGATACGAGATCTCAGGGCGAGACTCGAAGAGATGGAGACTACGCAGAGATGCGGAGTCGACGCTGGAGAGTTCAGCGATTCCGAAGTTGAAGAGGAGGCTGGACACGATGCAGAAGAGGTCTCAACAGAAGATGCATCATCAGAGCAGTTGATCAGAGCTATCTCCAGGATGATCTCAAAGACCAAAATGGACATTCCCGTCTATGAGGGGAGTCTAAATGCAGAAGAGTTACTGGATTGGATCCGAGCACTCGACGCTTACTTCAACTATGAGGATATCGAAGAGGACAAGAAGGTAAGGCATGCAGTTACTAAGTTGAAAGGACATGCAGCCTTATGGTGGGATGAATTGCAGGCTGATAGGCGCTACAAAGGAAAACAAAAAATCAAGAGCTGGGATAGGATGATCGCTAAAATGAAAGTGAGTTCATCCCCAGAGATTACCAGATCACTCTGTTCAGGCATATGCAGAACCTGAGACAGAAGTTGATGACGGTGAAAGAATACACTGAAGAATTTTACAGGCTCAACATTTGAGCAGGTCATCGAGAGAGCGATGATGAGAAGGTGGCGAGGTACCTGAATGGGCTGAGGTATGACATTCAGGATGAGTTGAGCATGCTGACCATCCGAACAGTTGAGGATGCGTACCATATGGCTTTGAAAGCCGAAGAGAAGCTAAGCCGCAAGCAAGGACAGCGTGGGCGAGGCAGGAGTCAGCCCAGAGGCAAGGCAATTGCCCAAGAAAGAACACAGAAGCCCAAGGAGGATTGGAAGAGACCTCAGGGTAAGGCTGAGAGAGGTGGAACCTCACAGCAGAGGTAGCCACAAGCTGAACAGAGGCAGCAATATGCTGAGCCGAGGAGGCAGCATACCGAGCAGGGTGGCGGATATGCTGACGCCAATGCTATTCCTTGTACCTGAGGTAGAGGAAGAGGCCGTGGAGGAATCATCACATGTTTTACATGTGGAAAAGACGGACAAAAATCCATGGACTCTCCAGACAGGAAGATGGACAGAAGTGAAGCTCACATAACTGAGGCGTAGAGGCGTGATACTGAGACAAAATATGCAGACAATGGAAGATCGCTTGGGATGCATAAGATTCTTTTGACACCTGAGAAAGAGGTGGAAAGCGCAGTGCAGCGGAGCAGACTGTTCAGGATCGCTTGCACAACCAAGGACAGGAAATGCAATGTCATAGTTGACAGTGGGAGCACTGACAATCTCGTTTCAACCGAGATGGTGGAAAAGCTAGAGCTGGAGACGAATAAGCACCCGAGTCCATATAAAGTCTCGTGGTTACAGAAAGGACACCGGGTAAGTGTCACAAAACAATGCTTAGTTAAATTCAAAATTGGGAATTATCATGATGAAATTCTGTGTGATGTTATTCCCATGGACGTATGTCATATATTGCTGGGTAGACCATGGCAGTATGACCGAAATGTGGTTCATGACGGAAGGATGAACACATATACCCTGGAGAAGGATGGGAGGACACACAGATTGCTTCTGATAAAAGATAAAGAAGTGAAGCCGAAAGTAAACAACACAATACTTCTCATGAGTGGGAAGGAACTTCTCACAGAGATGGAGAAGAATGAAGATCCACAATTCTTTGTTGTCAGGAAACCGAGAATTGTCCTGACAAGCACAAGAGTGGACGACTTGCCAGAGGAGATTCAGGAACTATTGGGAGAGTTTGCTAATATCATCGTGGACGAACTACCTCGTTCGTTGCCACCGATGCGGAGTGTGAGTCACCATATCAACCTCATACCTGGAGAAAGTTTACCAAATAAGGCAGCGTACAGGTTGACACCTCAGGAGAATGAGGAAGTCAAAAGGCAGGTACAGGATATGCTGGATAAAGGACTAGTGAGGGAGAGTCTTAGTCTGTGTGCTGTTCCGACAGTACTAAGTCTGAAAAAGGATGGATGCTGGAGGATGTGTACAGACTCCAGGGCGATAAATAAAATCACCATCAGGTATAGATTTCCACTGCCGAGAATGTATGACTTGATGGATTGCCTAAGTGGGGCAAATTATTTTTCGAAGATTGATCTCAAGAGCGGATATCATCAGATCCGGATGAGAGAGGGAGATGAATGGAAGACAACATTCAAGACAAACGAGGGTTTGTACGAATGGGTGGTCATGCCGTTTGGCTTGAAAAACGTGCCGAGCACATTCATGAGGCTGATGAATGAAGTCCTGAGGGAATTCATTTGCAAATTTGTGGCCGTGTATCTGGACGACATACTGATTTTCAGTAAGACCAAGGCCGAGCATTTGAAGCATTTGACCATTGTGATGAGGAAGCTAAAGCAGGAGAAGTTGTTGATAAATTTGAAGAAGTGCTCATTCATGCAGACATAACTCATCTATTTGGGCTTTGTAATCTCGACGAATGAATTGAAGATGGATCCTGAGAAGGTAGAAGTGATCAGGAATTGGCCATCGCCGAGGAATGTTTTTGAGGTAAGGAGCTTTCATGGTTTGGCTAGTTTCTACAGGAAGTTCATTCATAATTTTAGTGGAATTTGCGCTGCAATGATGGACACAGTAAAGAAGCGACACAAAGTTTTTCATTGGACAGCAGAGGCTGAGAGGAGCTTCAATCTGTTGAAGCGAAAGATAACAGAGCAACCAATTTTGGTGTTGCCTGATTTTCAGAAAACATTTCAAGTAAAATGTGATGCCAATGGGTATGCTATTGGAGGGGTCTTGAGTCAAGATGACAGACCTGTTGCATATTACAGTGAGAAGCTGGATGATGCCAAGCTAAAGTACTCCACATACGATAAATAATTCTATGCCATCATACATGCATTGAAGAAGTGGAGGCATTACTTGATACCCAAAGAATTCGTTTTGTACAGTGATAATCATGCGTTGCAATTTGTAAGTCAACAGGAGAAGTTGAACCAGAAGCATGCGAAATGGGTAGAGTACATGCAAAATTTCACATTTGTGATCAAGAAAATTTCGGGGACTACTAACAAAGTGGCTGACACTTTGAGCAGGAAATGTTTGTTGCTGCAGGAGTTTAGAGTCAAAACCTTGGGTTTTGAAAATTTAAAAGATATGTATGCAGGTGATGCAAATTTCGGAGAGGCATACGAGGCAGCAGAGAACCTAGTTCTCAGGGATCAGAGTCCATGGCTGGAATATATGATCCAGGAAGGATTGCTATTCAGGGGCAATCAACTATGCATACTGAATTGCTCCATGAGGGAGAATTTGGTAAAGGAAAAACACAGCGGTGGATTAGCAGGTCATTTTGGACATGACAAAACATTCGCCAAGCTGAGCGAATCGTATTATTGGCCAGGCATGTGAGCATATGTAAAGAGGTTTGTTGACAGATGCAGAATATGTCAACATGCGAAGGGCCGAAAATAGAACAGAGGGTTCTATCAACCATTGCCCATACTTGAAAGGTCGTGGGAAGCCATTAACATGGATTTTGTTCTGGGATTGCCGAGGACGCAGCGAGGGGTTGATTCCATCTTTGTGGTGGTGGACAGGTTTTCGAAGATGGAACATTTCATACCGTGTCATAAGACCAGCGATGCAACCCACATCGCGAATTTGTTCTTTAAAGAGATCGTCAGATTGCATGGATTGTCGAGAAGCATAGTCTCGGATCAAGATACAAAATTCATGGGTCATTTTTGGAGGACGCTATGGAAAAAGATGGGAACTAATTTGTCCTTTAGTTCAACTTACCATCCGCAGACAGATGGACAGACCGAGGTGGTGAACAGAAGTCTGGGGGATCTATTGAGAAGCTTGGTGATAGAGCACCACAACAGTTGGGACCAGATATTGCCACAGGCAGAATTTGCGTACAACGATTCGGTGAATCAGAGTATAGGAAAAAGCCCATTCCAGATTTTGTATGGGACACAGCCGAGGGGAGTTTCTGAGCTCAGGGAGTCAGGACAAGCTGAAACTAGCAGTTCTTGTGCTGAAGAATTCGCTGAGGCGATGCAGGAAATTCACACGCAGGTGAAGCAATGACTGCAGAAGTCGAATCAAGAATATAAACGCAGAGCCGATCAGAGGAAGAGACAACTTCAGTTTGAAGTTGGTGACATGGTTCTGGAACACTTGAGGAAAGAGAGGTTCCCAAGGGGAACATATAACAAGCTCAAGATGAAGAAAATCGGGCCATGCAGAGTCCTGAGGAAATTCGGGGAGAATGCATATGAGCTTGAGTTGCCAGAAGGCATCAGGATATCTCTGATTTTCAATGTTTCGGATTTATACCCATATAGGTCTGGAGAAGCAGAAGTTGGAACTGGGGAACCAATGGTCCAGTGGCAGAAACAATTTCCAGTTGCACAGAAGCCGCAGATGGAGTGCATACTGGATAAAAGAGTAGGCAGGAAGACCAGGAGAAAGCAGTATTTTGAATACCTGGTGAAATGGAAGAACCACCCAGTGGAGGATGCCAGCTGGGAAACAGAAGCAGTTATACAGAAGCATGGGCAGACTGTACAGGAGCTCATGGACTGGATCCCATGAAAATTTTGAGCCGAGGAGTATGATGCAGGAGCATCCACAACTCATCAAGCGAGCCAGCGCATGGAGCCGGGAAAAGACAGCTGGACAAGCCAACAAAACTTCTTTTTGAATTTTACCTTGAGATTTGTTGCGCCAAGCATTAATGATATTGATGTAATGAAGCGCACTTGCATTGTATTATAGATAGGAAGGCATTTAATAGTTTTAATGTTGTTAGATATGAATTTATTGTAGATTTGATAGTTTCAGATTTCGAGAGGGCAAACGGAATATAGGCACCCTCCTTTGAACATTGTATTATTATTCATTCAGGAGCAAGAAGCAGAGCAGAGTAGAGAAGTGTATGAAGAACCCCATGTACAGATATTGAATTAATAGGAGAACTTTGATTCAATTCCATGGCCGTGCTTATTCTCTGTGTGTTGTTGATATTATGCTGTTGCATATTTGCTTCTTGTTATGCCTTTGTTTTATATGCTGTGTATGTGGTTTCATGGTAGATTCAAAACCTGAGTGAATAAGAGAATGAGATTTAATTGTTTCTCTGTCTGAGCCGGGAGATTCCTGCATAGAGTGCAGTCGAATTCATCCGCATAGAGTGCGTTGATGAGGTCAGACAGTTAAACGATTGTTCTCATCTACCCAGGAGTTGAATTGGGTCATTAAAGTCATGCAGGAGGAGTGCAGGTCGAAAGAGAAGTCTCAACAGCTAGTCTGAGAAGAGGAAGGCAGGGATTGCTGTAGTAGGAAGCGCACAGAGTCCAGAAGCTCCAACACTTAGAGAGTGATTGGACGCGAGCGCAAGGAGTGTGCCAACCTTCAGTTGAAGGAGTAGGAGGAATTAAGCTCAGGAAGGATAGTTCCTTACGAATACTATGAGAATAGAACCAGGAGGAGTTCTGAACAAGCAGGGCTTTGGAGCGGAAGGGTTCTCCAAAGAAGAGAAGTAGACACCCAGGATTCGCTGAGCAAGTTTGCAAAATCCCGCCGATCGTTAGATCGTGGAGAAGTTGCAGGGACATTAACCCGTAGGAACAGGAAGGGTCAAAGCCCATCGAGGTTCGGAGTTCGACGTTTGACGAGGCAGAGGTTTCGCGCCCATAGAAATCGCGAGTAGCGATTTCCTGAATCGATCGGGGCCGTCGATCATTTCGAGGACACGGGGCACGCGATCCCGGAAGGTCGGGGTTCGACATTCGGGACTTTTGGGTGTAAAGGAATTGAAGTCAGCGAATTTGCGATTCCATGATTCCCGATCACACGAAGCGTGAAGGTGACGTGGCCGCGTGGGACCCGAGGTATAGTGGAGGACATGTGGCTTCGCATCGGAGGATCGGCACCTCGGTACTCGGGGTTTGAAAACACAAAGCGTTGAGATCGCGAATAGCGATATCCTGATAGGGGAAATCCCCGACAGGTGGAGGGTGTTGACCCGTTGACCATTGGGGATCGGGGTTTTGAAGTGCGAGAGAACCGTGCACACAGGGTTCGCGATATCGCGAAACCCGATTTCCCGCGATAGCTGCCGGGAGATCAAAAGAGTGTCCTGTGGGTGACAAGAAATCTCGATACGGGATTTGAAGGGTATTACAACTCTTCGGGCCAGAGTACAGAAGGTCCTGGTAGAAGCGGCTGCTGCCGAGAGCGGTTGCAATCATGCAAGCAAAGAAGGACACTGAAAATACAAAGAAAGATAACGGGAAGTGGTGCGACTTCCATAAGAGCCCTTGGCATAACATTGCTGACTGCCACTCAAGGCAGTCACTGGTGGCCAAAGCGAAAGCCTCTAAATCAGATGTGGGTTCTGACTCTAAGCCAGAACTAGAAAGGGGAAGACAGATCATTAATGTGGAACCCAGTGCCACCGTTTCTACCACCAAGCTCCATCCTGGTGAACCAAATGAGCTAGAAGAAGGAGAGTGACTCTTCCATTCAAAGATGTGGGTAAAAGGCACCTTGTTGCACTTCATCGTTGATAGCGGTAGCCAAAAGAAACTCATCTCAGCAGAGGTCATCAAGCAGTTGGCCTTGTCGACAACACCATCCCACAACCCTACACCATTGGATGGCTTCGCCAAGGAAGCGATCTCCATGTCAACCAACAGTGTCAACTATCGTGCGACATCAAGCCCTTCAAATACGAGGTATTGTGTGATGTTTATCCTCTCAAATTTTGTGATGTTATTTTGGGAAAACCTTATTTATGGAAACATCATGCTATATATGAGTCTAGGCCTCGTAGTGTTATTATTACTTTGAACAGTAAATTGTTCAGGGTACCCAAGGCATTCCCACCTAGTACTATTTCCTTGATCTCTACTAAGAAATGTAGGAAGGTCATCTCTCAAATGGGGAAGTTTGTCTTCTTCGTGATTCTCTCTCAGAATAAGCGAAATATCATAGCCACATCCAGGGTCTTTGCGGCTGACCTCTCCACATAGAAGAAGCAAGTAGATAAGGTCGTGTAAGAATACTCAAATATCTTCTCCTCACCTACCGGGGTACCTCTGTATTACCAGGTCAAACACCCCATCGATCTGACCCCCAATGCACTGCTGCCCAATAGGCCAGTCTATCATCGCTCTCTGTTAGAGAATGAGGAGATCAAGTGACATATCCAAGAAATGCTCCACAAGGGGCACATCCTTCCCAGATCATCACCTTGCAGGAGCCCAATCATGCTGGTACAAAAGAAATATTGAACATGGCGACTCTACATTGATTACCAAGCTCTGAATAAAATCACAGTCAGAAATTGGTAACCAATTCCCCGAATTGATGACCTCCTTGATCAACTCACGGGGGCCAAATACTTCAGTAAGATTGATCTGAAGTTTGGCTACCACCAGGTCCCGATAGAACATACAGACGTATGGAAGACCACCTTCAAGTCAAAGGAAGACCTTTTTGAATGGTTGATCATGCCCTTTGGTTTGAAAAATGCGGCAACCACTTTCATAAGGTTGATGGACGATATCCTACGACCATTCACCAATAATTTTGTAGTGGTGTATCTGGATGACATTCTCATTTACATCAAGACTTGGGTCGAACACTTGCAACATATTCAACAGGTTCTGCACACCCTGCAACAACACAAGCTATATGACAACTTGGAAAAATGCTCCTTCGGCATGGATAGGGTCCATTACCTAGGCTACATCATTGATCAACATGGCATACATGTGGATCTAGCCAAGATCCAAGTCATCCATGACTGGCCAGCCCCAACCACACTCACTGAGCTTTGAAACTTCTTGGGACTTGCCAATTTCTATCGCAGGTCTATGTTGGTATTCTCCCATATTTCATGGGCCCTTAGCCAAATAAATAGGGGTGGCGGTAAGGTGAAATTTGCATGGGGTTAGTCCCAAAAACAAGCGTTCAATGATTTGAAGCAATGCTTGTGCTCAACCCTAGTACTTTCACTCCCAGACTTGCAAAAACCCTTTGAGATCGAGACAGATGCTTAAGACTATGTTGTGGGCACTTTTCTCACTCAGTACAACCACCCCATGGCCTATCATAGTGAGACACTATCAGATGATGTCCGTAAATACCCTACTTACGACAAAGAAATGTACTCCATTGTGCAAGCCTACCGCCAGTGGAGACACTACATTCTTGGGAAAGAGACAGTCATCCACACTGATCATAAGCCACTACAGTTCATGAAGACACAAGGAAAACTACAGAAATACCACCATCAAAACTGGTCCACATACTTGCAGAAATTCCACCTCAACATCAAGTATAAAACAGGAAGCACCAATCACATCATTGATTGCCTCAACAGACCGCTAGTTGCGACACTCACCATGGTGCTAGAATCTTGCAGCCATGAGACCTATGGATGTCCCCAACTCTATGAGACAGACCCAGACTTTTCCACCACCTACCAAATGTTGGGGGAAAACAAAGTTGTCGATAATTTCCATCTTCAGGATGGGTTTTTGTGTCGTCTGGGCCATATTTGTGTTCCATCAAGCAAGCAAGCGAAGCTGATCTGGGAATCCCACTATAGTTGGGTGGCAGGACACTTCGGTGTCAAGAAGATAGTGGCGATGCTACAAAAACATTTCTATTGGCTAAAACTTCGACAGGAGGCCAACAAGTATATCAGGTCCTACACTGCCTACGCGATTTCCAAACCGACCACTAAGAAACAGGGCCTATACACCCCTCTTCCTACTCTTGACATGACATGGGAATCCATCTCAATGGACTACATGTCGAGCCTCCCATCCACCAAGCGAGGAAACGATTGTGTTTTTGTGGTTGTTGATTTCTTTTCTAAGATGGCGATTTTGGTTTCCTGCAAGAAGAACATCACAGTAGAGGCCACTGCCAAGATCTTCTTTGAATGAGTCTGGGTACATTTTGGAATCCCACAAACCATTGTCTTAGATTGGGACAGTCAATTTCTCAGCACATTTTGGTTGAGCCTCTGGTCACTACTGGACACCAAGCTCACCAAATCCATGGCCTTCCACCCTCAAACAGATGGCCAAACCGAGGTCATAAATCAAATGATTGTGCATATCCTTCGCATGTATAATTCAAAGAACCCTCACACATGGGATGAGATCCTTCCCTATTTCCAACATAGCTACAACCGAGATTTGCATATCTCAACTGACCACAACCCCTTTCAGGTGGGGTTGGGATTCCAACCATTGGGTCCCATAGATGTTGCACTTCCCCTTGATGTCACCTCGATCAACTCATCTCATGCTCCAACTGAATCTAACAAAGCCACTTGGTTCATTGAGCGGATCCAACACATCCTCCAACAGGTTTAGGATATCCTACATAAGTCCAATGACAAGTACAAACAATGCCATGATCAACATCGGGTGCCACATAAGTTTCAGGTGGGCAACAAAGTTTGGTTTCACTTGCATAAAGAATGCCTTACAGGACCCCATTAGAAGCTTCACCCACTCCTTTATGGGCCACACACCATCACCAAGCCATGGGGGATAATTCTTTTCAGCTCAACATTCCTCTTTTCCTTGTCCTGCACCCAGTGTTCAACGTGGATCTCCTTCGCCCTTATTTCCCACCATTATTGGACATCTCAGAAGTAGCAGAACAGCTGACACCATTAGAGCTCAACCTCGACTGCATACAACAGGCATCCAATGATTATATTTTCGACACATAGATCAAGAGCACTCGACAACAAAGGATCGAACTTTATCGAGTCGTCAAAGTAGGGCAGCTCTTGCACCAAGGCAAGTGGCTCACCCGGGGCCAAATTCAGTAGAAATTTCCTCATCTAATGGGGGACCTAAACGCAATGGAGACCATTTCTTCCTAAGGAGGGATTATTTATGTAGTTGGATATCTATGGCCACCCACCTTTTCCAACTGGCTTAATTTTTTTTCTTCTGGCAATTTACTATTTTTAGCAGTTTTAACTTCCAGGGCCATTTTGAGGGCCTAAATGAAGTTTTTTGGGATTAATCTTCTAAAAAATATCCTAAGGCATGATTGAGCCCCCAAAATGAATATCCTTGACGATACCTTTCCAATGGGCTATCATACGCCTAAAACGGAGATCGCATGCAAAAGTTATGACCTCGAGAAGTTGATGTACTAACTTACCCAAACGGGCCCCACATGACTTTTGGCGCTTCATTTCCTAGGGTTAGGTTTTTGGATGTCTAGGGTTTTGGGCATTCCTGTTTATTGTAAAAAGGCCTTTAGAGCCTCATTTTAATCATCTTCTTATGAATGAGCGCAACTGTCACATCTCTTCTTAGAGATAAGCCACCACCATTCCAGCAAGCTTGTTTCCGCTGCATTTTACAGTTTCAACTTATTTCCTCATTGAATAGAAAACCAGTTTTACTGTATCTCTGTTATTTTGTGTTAAGTACCTATTAATAATTTGTATTCATTTATTTCCACTCATAAAATCTGGATCAAGGGCTCCCAAGACCTTTGGGTTGTCTTCGATTTCACTATCAACATACTCATGTTCCCTTTCTCTCCATTGAATCACCATCTTGAAGTTTGCAAGATAAAAGGCGTTGATCTCTCATTTTTCCAAGTTTTCTTACATATGCGGTTGTCATTAAGAGAAGCTGGGTATATAGTTGGGTATACACACCCCGTGTCACAGGAGAGCATTTACAAACCCACCCCCTCCTTAGAAAAAAAATACTAACTTAAAATTTGCAAAAAATGAAAAAATACGAATGAATTTGGAGAGGATGGGATGCTTGCTAACTTAGTTTAGACAATGTGCAATTCTGACTCCTATAGCTCTCGTAATGATCTCCAGAATTTTGGAGGGGTTTTCACTCAATTCACACTATATTGGTAAAAACTCAAATGAAATGTCTATTTGGGTTAAATTTCACTATTATACTGAAATTTTAACCACTTTTGTAAAATATTTTTTCACTATTTTTTCTTTTAAACACCTAATGAACCAACTTTTTGTACAAGATGACTGTTTGAGTGTAGATTTTGTAGGGAAGATGATTACAATGGTGTTTTTTGTATTTGTTTATCTATTTTTGTGGCCCTTTTTAGGGAACGTTTCTGTCACTAACATATAGGGTAGGTTCATTTTGCCTTGCAACATGTCATAGGCATACACAAATACATATATGAAACGACTTCCTTCTTCCTTGGAATACACACAGTGATCAACTTTTCTTCTCACAAATCCCAAAATATGGATGAATGTGTCAAAATTTTGGTATCACATCCTTGGTGATTTCTTTAGACCATAAAAGGGATCTCATCAGTTTGCAACCAACTCTTTCTTTCCCCTTACTGCAAATACTTCAGGTTTTTTCATTTAGATTTCTTCTTTCAAGTCCCCATGTAGGAACATTGTCTTCACATCCATTTTATATATTTCAAGATCAAATGTTGTAGCCAGAGACATTAGTAGTCTAATGGAAGTTAATTTTGCAACATGATAGAAAATCTCACCAAAGTAGTCTCCATCGACTCGGGAATATCCTTTTTCCACTAGTTGAGATTTGCATTTCTCGACTTGACCTGTTGCGTTCAACTTTTTCTTGAACACTCACTTTCTACCAACAATATTCCTTGCATCAGGTAATTCAATCAAATCCCATGCCTCATTTTTATACAAGGATTCCATTTCTTTGACCATGGATTCCTTCCAGAGTTTACCCTTTGTAGAGTCAACTACCTCCCTAATCAACCTAGGCTTATCATCAATGGCAGATAATGCAAATGTAAAACAAAAATTAGGTGGAATGTATCTTTCAGCTGGTTTTCATACTCATTCAAACCTCCTTACCACTGGAGTTGATAACTCCACCTATTCATTTGATTCAGTCAACCCATCTGAATTAGATTCCTCATTCCGTAGCTCAACCACCAATTTATTTGTTTTTTTCTCTCTTTGAGATTATTCAACCCTATAAGTCCCTTCGAATTCCTTGAAGATCACATCTTGACTATATTACACTATTTTCCTCATCACCAGATCCAACAACTTGTATCCTTTCATTCCATGATGAATATACACTTGATTACCTTATTGCCTAGCTTATCCCTCATGCACAAATGCATCACAATTGAAAACTCTAATATGTGTGAGAGAAGGTTTATTACCAAATCATACCTCATTTGGCGTCATGTCGACTAACATTGATGAAGGAGACCTATTTACCAACTATCTTGCAGTGTCCACTGCCTCTACCCAAAACTCTTGTGTGAGCCTGACCCCATTGAGTATGCTCCTCTCCTTCTCCATCAACATCTTTCTCATTCTTTTAGAAACTCCATTTTGTTGGGGTGTATATGGTGTGGTGTTTTGGTTTTCTATGCCACATCTCTTGCAGAACTATTCAAATTCTTTTCCATAGAACTCACCTCCCTTGTTAGTTCTCAACACCTTTATCTTCTTATCTATTTGGTTTTCCATAATATATTTAAACTCTTTAAACTTGTTGAAAACCTCAAATTTCTTCCTTAGAAAATATAGCCATGTCTTCCTCGAGAAATCATATATGAATGAAACATAATATAGGGATCATCCTAATGATTGGACCGGTATGGGCCCAAACACATCATTATGTATCAACTCCATAATCCATTTTTTCCTTGTAGCTCCAAAAGGGAATCTTACATGATTTTGTTTTCCATATATGCAATGTTCACAAAAAATGACTTCTAAATTACAATGTGGAAAATCTTCGACCATGCCTTTGTTGTGCATATCTCAAAGTCCTTTTTCTCCAATGCGTCCCATCCTCTAGTGCCATAACATGTTCAGGTTGACTCGACGAGACATAGTCAAGTCAAGAACAATTGAGTAAGTTTCTGTTGAGTTGGGAGTCGATTTGATTCAAGTCGAATTGAGTCACAGTCGAGTCAACCTTAGGAACAACAATGCTATTGCATCTAGTCGAGTCGACATTTCCCAACAACTTGTACAAGGTTACAATCCAAAATCCTTTCATTAGAACCATTTCTCCCCTGACCATATTGTACAAATCCTTCTAAAATAAAGTGTGCACACTTTCATCACTCAGCTTACTAATAAATATTATATTTCTAGTCAAACCTAGAATATGTAGCACACTCAGAAGGGTTCTACTCTTCCCATCATGTAGAATTAGTTGAATTCTTCCTTGTCCAATAATTTTTGTTTTCGAGTTATCCTTTCAAGAATGCATCTCCTCCATATTTCACATATTGACATAACCATTTCCTGCGAGGTGTCATATTAAAATATGCACCTAATTCGATCAACCAAATATCATGCTCCGACTATGAACTGGTCGATGCTAGATACACATCCCCTCCTTTGTATAAAGAGGTATTTATTTTAGTCGACTACTTCTCGTTGGCTCGTAGGCTCATCTCGGTCAATTTTTATTTGTGGTCCCTTTTTTAATGCCCAAATTTATCAAATTTCTATCACGTTCTCGTTGACTATACCGAGGATTTATATTTTCCCCTCGACTTTGAGTTTACATCAGATAATTTTTCTTTTCCTCTATCAATAGGTTGACCTCTCATCATCAAGGATTCCTTGGTCGATCCTTCCATGTTCTTATACCTCATTTCCTCTAAAAGAAGGGATGCAACCACATATTCAAGTGTTAGTGTCATTGAGTTACTTCTGATAGCCACAACTAGACTATCCCATGAATATGGAAAAGATAACAACAAACTTATACATTTCTCTTCCTTAGTGATTTTAATATCCACAGAAAATAACTGACTTATTATAGTATTGAATGTCTTCAAGTGCTATGTTACTGAGCTCCCATTAGTCATCCTCATAAGGTACAACCTATTTTGGAGGAACAACTTGTTTACCATGGATTTTGACTTGTACAAGTTTTTTGACATAGACCACAATTTATTTGTCATGTCTTCACCTAAGATGTTCAACAATACCGAATTTGCAAGGAATAGTCGGATTGTAATCCTGAACTTCATATCAATTTTCTCCCACTCTTCCCTTGACATACCTATCGGGAAGGTTGCGCAATCCACATAGGACCGTTGTTCTCTATCTATGAGGAGATATTCCATTTTAAGCTTCCATGGCTAAACATTTCGATCATTAAACTTGTCAATCTCAATTCTTGAATTACCTACCATTCTTTCAAGCACAAATTTAAGATCATTTCCATACAAATCCCACTGGACCTAGGGTTTAACACAGATCCAATATCTGTTCAACCTTGCTCTAATACCACTTGTAACAAAGGAACTCTACGAGATTTTCTGAGCTATGATACCACTTGTAAGGAAACACTAATCTGTTAGGAAAGTGAAGACATAAATAATCCACAAGAACAAACATACAATTTACAAATATTTACCCTGGAAACCCTTAATCGGGTAAACCAACAATGCTTGAGCATCTCACACTCCATTTTCTTATTCTATGAATGAATAAAGAGTTCATGACTAACTTAGTGTACACCCAAGACACAATCATCATCATACTCTCTTTCTTTGGGCAAGAACAACTATCAACCAATTAAGATTACATCTTCATGACCATTACATTGAAGATCACTATTCATCCTAACATTTTAAATTATTACATGATGCTATATTTGTAGGCTTTACAACATGAAAACCCTAATTAATGGAACCCAAAAATGGTTAGATCTCCATGAAGAGTATTGGCTGAAATCTCGTGAATCTTGGGATTATGTTATAGTCGACTTCCAAGTTTAACTTCAGTTGGCTACGAGTTCATCAATCTCTAGTGAGTTGGTTTCCACATGACCTCCTGTCGACCTCACTTCAAATTGTCAATCAACCACGTCAACCTTTGACTTATGTTGACCATTGACTTGACTTAACCATCTAGTTAGACCCTTACCCAGTTGATCCACCTCGACTAGCCAGTCGATTGAATATTCTTTCACTACAAATAATATAACATTCCCAACATTTTTGTCCCTGTTTTATTTCCTTTCCTACAAATTTTGTTGTTTTGAGTCGAATTCCCAAATACGATACCATATTACGTCAAATTATTCCTTGAGGTTTGGTCTAGGTTAAGCCTGGATTGGGGAATAATTCATTTCACTACATTACCTTGGTTGAGTATTGAGTCTGGTAGGCATGGGTAGTGTTGAAGAGATAATAAGATGAGTCTTGAGTCATCTTGTTGTGTTGGTTCTTCATGTTCTTTATCAAGTCAACCGCTATTTGTCATTGCCTCATCCAACCATAGGGAAATGACATCATATGGTTGTACTTCATATGTTTCGCATTGTGTTGGTTGAATGATTTTTATCATTTCCTTTCTCCTAGAAGAACATTCTCGATTGAACTCGACATATTATGTAAGGATTGGTCCATAAGATAGAGTGCATTTTTGGTTGTTAGACTCATTAGAAATTGTCTTGGATATGACAAGACTAAGAATTATTGCGTTATGATTGGGTGAGCTTCATCAATGTTTTACTTTAGCTCATTTTTCACACTAATGGGCTATGCTCATGCCTTAGAGCCCATTAGCCTCATTGGTGGGTTTCTTTGCACTTGGTCAGTTTTTTCATCATTGGCATTTGATAGGTGGAATTCTCCCAATTTGTAAACTTCATCTTATTTTCTAGTGGGAGGAGCGTACATGTTAGGTGGGTTGCAATTTGTAGTTGTATATGGGCATGCATTGTGTTTCCCCATTTTAGTTGACCATCAAATGTTTTGAGATTATGCTTATACTGAGAGGGGGGGGGGTGAATCATATAAAATACTTTTTACTTTATTTAAGCATTCATCGATCAATCATTAACTAAGAAACAATAATCACATATAAAATCTAATCACCATGCAAAAATTTTAACGTGGAAACCCTTGTGGAAGAAAACCACAAAAACTTATCTTTTATAAATGTTTGTAAGCACCAACCTACTGTTACAAACATTGTAGGAAACAACCTATTGGAGACACGAATATCCTTAGCTCAACACCAACTCAACAAGATGTAGGAACCAACGTATTGGAGACACCAATCTACTCAATTAAGCACCAACTCAATAAGATATGTATAGACACCAATCCATGATCTTCATACACATAGTACTTCTGACTTCACATGTATGTTTTGTTCCATAGACAATCCTTCAAACCCTAGCAAGCCTCATGGCATCATTATGAGAATGTAATCACCGATGACAAAATTCACTAATGAAAACATCCACTGGAGACAACATCCACTAACGACAACATCCAATTACAACAATATCATAAATTCATGGTAACATCAGAACCTCATAGCAGTGCACATAACAACGTCACAACCTTATAACATACATTGAGACTAAGAAAGAGCCAAATAATGCCCCTTACACTTCTCTTACACAACTATAGATCCCATATAGACACCCCAGACTAAGAAAGAGCCAAAGAATGCCCCTTACACTTCTCTTACACAACTATAGATCCCATATAGACACCCTAGTGTCTTTAGCACACATCAGACTTGATCTCTTTCTTGTTTTCTCTAAAAATGTGAAAATCCATCCTATATTTATAGTAATTATGTCCAAAAAAACTGGCTGAGTCGATCTTAATTTTCTCGTTGGGTTGTTGGATGGAAAAACTCATATCTACTCATTCCTATGGAGTTAGAGGAACTTCCATATACTTTTTAAAAGGTATTGGAATAATCTTTACAAACATATAACTTGTGCTCCCATTTGAGTTAGGTATGTAGGTTAAAAATTCCTTCAAATATAGGGTATTCAAACTGACCAAAAATAATACTTTCAACAATTTGCATCTTGCAATCTTTATCTTGGAAATATGTAAGCTTGTAATACTTATCTTGGACATCTTGTAGGATCCCCCTATATTTGAAATCAATGAAAACAATATTTCCAAGAAAAGGCACCATACTTTGGGGGATTCTATAGGGTAGTTAGAGTTAGTTTTTTTCTATTTCCTTTCATTGGTTTTTTAGTTTTATCTTGTTGTCTTTTATTTTAGATTTCTGTTATGTCCTTTATTTCGGTTTTGAATTAGCTTTGATTCAATTCCCTTTCATTTTTTAGCACAACAAGTTGTTTTTCATATGCATGAATAGTCACAAGGCCTTTTTTTGTCCTTGTTTTCTTTCCTTTCCCACACATTTTGTTGTTTTGAGGTTGAATTTTTAAATCCAATATCATATTATGTTTGGTCATTCCTTGAGATTTGGTATATTTCAATCCTAAATGAGAGAAACATTCCTTTATTTGAATTACCTTGGTTAAGTATTGAGTCTGGTAGTTTCATGTCCCCATTTTTGGGTTTCCCCATTTTGTAGTAAAAGGGACTTCTGTGGCTTGTCAGAGGAGAAAAAGGAGTAAAAAGGGGGTCATTTAATGTCACTTAGTTAGGAGATGTTATGTTTTTTAAAGTGAAATTATGGAAATAAAGTAACTTTAGATTGATAAGTTACTTAACCATTATTAAAGTGAAATTTAATCTTAAAATAAAAAATTGAAGGTGTTGGCACTGAAAGTCACACTTTGATTGATAAAGTGTAAGATCAACACCCATCAAAATGTAAAAGGCAATGGAGTTATAACATCCTATAGATCAAAGGCAATCGAGTTTCCTACCAGACAAAAAGATTATGCAAAGATGGATAGAAGAATAGAAGGTAAAAAAAGAGAATAATATCTACATAATAGAGATCATTTCTGTAATATAGATTAAAGAGTGCTTGAACAATAATCTATGATTAACAAGCAATTACCACAAATCCTTTGCAACTCATGAATTCATTAACCAAAGGCAACTTTTGATCTTCAAAATCTGTAAATATTACTCAAGAAATATGACAAGATAACATGATAACAAAGAACACAAAGTCTGATAATAAACTCTCATGAATCTCTAACGGTAGAAATGCTAATTACAACAGGCCCTCATGCTTACAATTGAGCAAATAAACTACTCCTCTAGCTCTCTCCTATTTTGGATCATGAATACAACCCACCTACTCTATTGTAAAATGAATATATAGCCATATAGGTGATTTCCATATCACCCATTCGAACTCCAACCCATTTCCCAAAATAGAAACAACTACAAACATAAAATGACATGTTTTAACTAATTTTCTGCTTTTCAAGCGGAAAAATTCTGAAAAATAGGCTTCAAAATGCCACTTGTAATTCTCAAACCATAATATTTTTGTAAAATATGAGATAGGTTTTTGTATATAATATTTTTATAAATAAAAACCTCTCTCGGTTTCTTTAAATTCATCTCCAGCTGGCCGGAATAGGTGTCACAAAAACATGTCTCAAACAAGAAATCACGAAAATGGAAAACATAGGGCTCAAAGATTCTTTCAAATCTCCCAATCTGTGACACATGTGTGAAAAATGAAAGAGGTTAATGTTCATGGGTCCATTCTTGACAATAACCTCCATATTTTTAAAATTCATCCCGGTTCACCCGAAAATTCTTCTGGAAGTCAACTGTTCAAAAATATCATTTCAACAGTCTAGAACAAAGTTTTCGCAACACATTCTGTAGCGCCACTTCTCTGTATAATATATCTCTAACCATAACAAATTTTAAAAAACTGAGAGAAAATTTTGTTATTTGATAAGTGATGAACAAAAACCTCCTCCATTTTTCAAAAATAATTTCCCATTTGTTCATAACACAAGTTTTAAGTTAGTCACTCAAAACTAGCAGAAGCGTCCTTGCAAAATAACTTTGCAAAATTGGTAGCGCCCATCATGAATTCAACAATGTGGATTTGGTAGTGCCACTGTGACACAGTCATGATAAATTGGTAGTGCCCATCATGAATTCAACTTGGTAGCGCCACTCCTCTGTTTTAGTAAAGTCTTGTTGATGGGCGAAATTGAATGCTCGTCAACTGGAGGAGTCTTACGACTGCCTCATGCCATTAATAAATTTCAGGCCCTCCTTCTAGCACCATTTGTTGACGAGCGAAATTGAACGCTCGTCAACTGGAGGAGTGGATCTGGTCTGGGGTTGTCTAAATAACCCAAGCTGTTTGGGATGATCCACCCCGACAGGTTTAGAAGCTCTGTTGGCCGATCTAAGTCCTAAGAAAACGAAAGAAAACTAAACTAAAGGAACTAATCTAAAAGGAAAACAAACAATTGCAACAAACTATACACAAATCTAAAACATATATACAGTTTACTTACTAATATTCTACAACCATAATTATACTTAATAAAAGGTTCAACTATTAACATAATTAAATCTTAATTATGTATATACAACATTTACAAATTACAGATTTTGAATCGAAAAACTTGCGAAAATCATTTGTGAAAATGTCTTATGACAGCGAAATTATTATTTTTTACATTTTATAATTTTTATGAGAAAGAAACAAAATGAAAACTATCTAAGTTGAACAATAATAATCCTAACTATAAAACTGAACTATGTATCTGTCTAAACTACTGAGAATTCTCGAATTTATTAACTATTAAATAACAAATAGCAAACTGACCTGAAGTAACGCTTCCTATTTGTCCTGTGCACAGTAGTTGATTCAGCTGTTTGGTGGGAGGAAACCCGCTCCAGATTCTCTACAAGCTTCTCGTAAACAGGAAGCAACAGTTCTCTTTGAATATAAATGACAGAACAAACAAGACATAAAACGACAACAATCTTAAAATTTACAAATCATCACAGCTAGATAAATCCCTGTGCAAAGATCTGTACAGAACAACTCATTTAATTAAGAAGATAAACCTTTACTCATCAAATTGAAACAGAGTGTTTGCTGTATTAAAAATGAGATACATAAGATATGGAAAGAATTTAAATCACAACGCATTAACCTGTAATAAGTCTTGATATCTAAAGTAGTCGATGACTTAATCACAAATTAAAATGCACAAAACCTGAACGAAAGTATGATAAATTGAAAGCTAAAGATGTTACAAAAAATCCACGTCCATTCAAGTCTATATCATTATAAATCCATAGTCTTGTTATCCCAACAATGATGATGGGTTCCTTACAAAATTTAATGAGTATATAAAGGCCATAGGGTAAAACATCCCTGTGGGAATTATCAAAAACAATTTACAAAAAATCTGGGAACAATCTCCCAAGTCTCTATTCCTACCTATGACTAACAACTTAAAACAAAATTATATCACAAAAAGCATGTCCAAAACTGCCACAACATGTCCAATTTGCCATTGAAATTCGTAGGTACCTGTAGGAGGACAAGAATAAACAAGTTTAGATAATGTTTTATTGGTAAAATTAACAAAAATCTAAATTTTAAGACTAGCTACAGAATCTCACGATTCTGTAGCTGGTCTTATTTGCAAACAAAACCATTTTAAATCAATCACACGATAACATAAATATATTCAACCTATTAAACCAAATATTTAATTACTAATTGAAAACAAAACAAATCATTCACGCCAAAACAAACCAAAATTTTTATGCCAATTTGAAACAAACAAAATCGTGGTCAATTAACCGAATGGTAACAGGGATATATGCAATCTGTGAAACAACTTTTTATTATCAATTCGAAACAGACAGAATCTTTTTGACAACTAAAAACCAACGAAATCATTTTAATGAATCAATTTCAATCGACACAAACTATAATCGATCAAACAAATCTTTTACTCAACACAAACGCCATAGTTTATGTCAATTTAGAACTTAACAAAATCGTTGTTGAATCAAAACAAAACTTAACATAATCGTTTTTTAATTCAAAACTAATAGAACTATATCAAACCAAACTTTGAATCCAACGCATATACAAACGACTATGCTAATTCAAACATACAGAATCGTTTCAAAAGAAAACCAAACAGAATCGAATCAAACTAACTCAAAAACAATTCAATCGTTTATACTAATCTGAGAACAATAAAATCACATTAACCAAATCATAACTGTATTTGATTTTAGCAAAACGAATCGATGCAAACAAAATAGTTTATGCTAATTCTAAACGAAATCTTTCGTGCTGATTCAAATACAAAAACGAAATCATTTCTGGTAAACAGAACCATTTCTGAGTCGATTAAAACAAACAGAACTAATCGTCTATGCTAGTTCAAACCAAATCATACAAAATCGATGTGGAAAAAACCATACCTGGGCTGTAGGAAAACACTTCGGTCAGGATAACTTTGAATTGACAAAGGCCGTAGCCGCCTCAACATTTCTGAAGACAATTGAACCCGTGGTTTTTTGTTTCTTCTCATTGGCTTGTAGCCTGTCAATCTCCCTTGACAACACAGTAACTCGTTCCTCTAATGATTTAATATTAGATTGCAACAGGGGAACATTTGTGTAGTAACGTTCAAGCCAGGAATTGCATTGAGTACACGGTGATTGATCAGGCCTTGACATTACAGGTGAGGGTTCTTTCAAGTTACCAGGGGTTTCAATATGAAGCTTAATTCTCGGTAAGTTAGGGTCGTTCTTGAGGCACGAAGGTAAGTTGGAAACATAGTCATAGGGTTCCAAAGAGAAGAGGCCATGAGAGTAAGGGTATTCCTCAGTCAAGAAATGTTCAATCTCAGAGTCTGAATCCTCGCTCAAAACGATAGGCTTCGGGTCAGAGTTTTGTTTGGGCTTGGTCCTAGCACATCTGGATAACCATAGTGCATTCTTCTTTCCCTTACTATTGACACCAGTATCACCTTTGCCTTTCTTCCTCACATGCCTCTTGACGGTCTTAGTAATGTCTTTAGCACATGGGTCAGCCATGGTATCGGGTAGGTCAAGGTTGGGGAAATTCGAGGGTTTGAAAGGGGGTAGAAGGGTAGGATATGGCATGGTAGGCCCAACCAGAGTTTCAGTAATCAAAACCTTGTTTACTTGGACAACTCAGGAGTGGAAAAGCCATTCCTTGATAGGAAGGCTTGCCAATAGTCACCACTAAGATTCAAATGATGAACGATAATGACTTAGATCAAGCAGTGATGGAAAAGGCTGCTATCAGCCTTCTCACGCTTAAATTGTTTAGACATTTTGTAAAGACTGCGTAGGAGATAGTGCGGCATATTCAGAGGGTAGTCTATAAAATTCATTAGCAACCGAAGGTGATAAAGAAACACTAACCCATAATGACCTTCACAAGTTACGAATTGTTTAACAATTGCTAATAGATCATGCCACCTAGTCTTAAGGGCAGTGACATGCATACCTCTGTCACAACTAACAATCTTCCTCGATGTGAATAGGAGTGGCCATGGTACCTCCTCCACTTTAGAGTTCTTAAACCACCTCTGCCATTTAACTGATAAGCCTGTAGTTGAGCTGAGGAATTCCTCATTTATCTCGAGTTGAATATCTCCGACCTTAGCTCTGCATTAGGGATGATTTTAGGGGCTAAATTTCGCTCATGGGCTAATTTTCCATGGTTTTTCCAAAAACAAGATTCGTTATTTTAAAAATGATTCGCCTAAATTCTATAGGATAAAATTATTTTACCTCAAAAATCGCCAAAATTTTATAAAAACTATATAAAATCCTTAGAAATTTGAATATTTTTACAAAATTATCGCCAATGATTTATAGTTGGCATATGAAGGATTAGTAACATTCTCCAAGGTTTCTACATTTTAAAATAAATTTCCATCCTTAAAATCATCCCTACTCTGCATCCGTCGAAGGTGAGGGCGAACTGTTGGGCGACCGAAAGGTTGAAACCCTCAAAGTTTTGGATAAAACCTAACCAGCCACTATTTTGCAAATCCTCACGAGCATTGTCAAATAGCAGGAGTGTTTGGCTGCCATTAGGTTCTATACGCACCACAGGTGCCATAGGAGAGAGCACACAGTGAGCCGGGTAAACAGACAAGGGTTTGGACATGGTATTTGCAGGATCGAAAGCTCAAGGATTTCCCCAAAACCAACAGAGGTAACCCGGGATAGAAGGCAGACATTAATGCCTAAGTGTGCGAGGGTGGTGGAACGAAACAATCCATGCAAAACAATCATATCAAAATGTACAATCAACGACATTATGGTGGTTCAAATCACTGGTGGTTTATGTTAAAACAACGCCAATAAAACAACCATTGAAAACTATGATGAGTCGACCCGAATATTTGTACAACAATAGAGTTTGCATGATTTAAAACCAAAACAATGTTTCGAACATAGCACCAAGGATTCAATCATAAAACATATGCTTTGTATGAAACCATTGCACTAAGGGTCTAATCACAATGTCAATGTGTTGTTATGAGACCATTGAATTCGATAAAAAACAATAGAACATCCAACCATCATTGAATCAAAGACTTGATCATACTCATTAGAATACCATCACAATCTTATAAAAATGAAGTTATATTAACAACAAAAAAATGTCAAATGAGTAAAAGTTTTGGTGTCTTGCCAACTGTGTGACCATAATTGAATTGGAAATGCAATGAACGCATAGACAAGAGTGACCATAATAATCCAGTGACGATTTTAATGCCATCGACATGACTTTGAACTCAAATTTTTCATGCTTGCAGTTGTGAAAACGAGAACAAAAGGCAGGTGTGCAAATGCACAAGATAATAATGTTGTTTTATTCAAAAGATTACGATGAGAATCAAGGGTTCCAAAACACTTGTGTAGGCAACTCATAAAGATAAGATAAAAATGCGAAATGGCTACCAACAAGTCTCCATTCACATAAGCTTGCTTTTTAATGTGTGCATGGAGTTTCTAACCTGTGTCTTGTGTTGATGATAGGTGCACTTGGTTCTTGGTCTTGATGCTTGAGGAAGATGGCTCTGCAGAATCTCTTAATTCACCAGTGCTACAAAATAGATCATAAAAATAACCAAATTTTCTAGTGCAAATTCTTGTGCTAACATAGGCTCCATGGGGGATAGAGACCTCCCTATGAGGCTCTAGGAGCTCTTTTTGCAGCTCCAGTGCCTTAGTGTTGGGTTGTGGATTCATGCTCTGATATATCATGCTGAAGACAACATACTGACAACTTATACTACTCTACTTACAAACATAAAGCAAACACACCTGCTCCTGATGGAGCTTATTTATGTACAAAACCTAAGCTAACTGACTTTTACAATGGGCTAGGTGAAGACAAACTTCCACCAAATCCATTTAAGCATCTTGTTGACATGAGTCTTTATAATGCCAATGACTAATAGAAGACAAGAGGAATATGACAATAGTTTGAAAACATTACCTATATCTCCTCTGACTGTTGTTGACACAATAAAGTTTACAGGTTCCAAAACATTTGATAAATACAACTCCATATACCCCCCTACAAGGTCATGAAAATGGTGACAAAACACATGGGACTGATAGCATATTTATTCTTCCACTTCAGGCTGCTTACTGTAAACTATGGGTAAAAGTGGAAAAAGGATTGACGTAGGTGGCTGGTGATCCACTGATAACTGTTGATTTACTTCTGGCTGTGTATAAACAATCTCTTCATGTGCCTCAACTAGGGGTTTCTTCTGGTCAAATCTTCAAGTTACGTCTTCTGTGACAAGGCCAACCTCTGCATCATCCTCCCTATATTCATAATTATCAACTATAGGATAAGATTGCTACTCATCATCACTAGAATATTCGTCAAAAATGGGTTGGCCTTCATATTTATGATCAACCTCTAAAACAATAATTTCATCAAGAATATAACTATTAAAAATATCCATTTCAGGAACAACAATAACTACTGCTTCTAGTTGTTCATACACATGATTTTCATCTGAAACAAAGTTATGAATGTTTTCCTCTTCGAAGATAGGAGTATTCTTTATACTTTCATTTGGATAGTGAATACAATCTTTTCATCTTTATATTCGACAGATAAGTCTAACAAATCTTGAGCACATTCTACATATCCCTCACAACAATTATGACAAATAGTTTCAGAGGGATAAAACCTTTTTCAGTCTTCATTGAATACTCTGTGGAAATCCTTCAAGGATGAAATGCTGGAAGGGGGTAACGAGACATACAAGTTACGTGCATCCCCATCCAATGAATACATGATCATTTTCATCAATATATCTTCATGATGGATGTCAAGTTGTTGCATCAAAGCATGAAATTATTGAACATGCTCAACATGGTTTTCATTCTCACCTTCATAAAATATGGGCAACAGACCTTGCCATTCATCAATTTGAGGCATAGGATGTGGATAACCATCTATGGATGAGAAATTGAGTGGGGAAAACCTCCTGTCCAGGATAGCCTCCATAGCCATTTAATTTGTCTCATTCCAGTGGATTCACCAATATATTTTGAACAATGGAGTCACCATGGTGAATGTGCAATCTTGAAGGTGCCCAACTTTAGTCACCATCTAAAGCTGGAGCTATGCAATGTCGTTCTTCCTAGGG
This sequence comes from Picea engelmannii, assembly GCA_009831015.1. Taxonomy (NCBI): domain Eukaryota; kingdom Viridiplantae; phylum Streptophyta; class Pinopsida; order Pinales; family Pinaceae; genus Picea; species Picea engelmannii. Next base: position 132,755 of record ML791082.1, on the reverse strand, counting down.
AGCTTTTCAATTTGCTCAAATCCATCCTCGGTAGTGGCGCCAAAAATGTTAGTAATGAAAGTCACACTTTGACTGCTAAAGTGTAAGATCATCACCCATCAGAATGTAAAAGATAATTTTGGACAAGAGAAGAGTAAAAAGGAGGGCATCAGATTGTTGCAAATACATTCCATGGGGCATGGAGTTATAACATCCTACAAATCAAAGGAAATCAATTTTACTACAAGACAAAAGTATTATGCAAAGATGGATAGAATAATAGAAGGTAAACAAAGAGAATAATATACACATAACAAATATCCTTTCTGTAATATAGATTAAAGAGTGCTTGAACAATAATCTATGATTAACAATCAATTACCACAAATCTTTTGTAGCTCATGAATTCATTAACCAAAGGAATCTTTTGATATTCAAAATATGTAAATATTACTAGAGAAATATGACAATATAAAATGATAACAAAGAACACAAAGTCTCATAAACAACTCTCATGAATCTCTAATGGCAGAAATGCTAATTACAACAGGCCCTCAAGCTTACAATTGAGCAAATAAACTGCTCCTCTAGCTCTCTCCTCTTTTGGATAATGAATCCAAATCCCCTAACCTATTTTAAAATAAATATATAGCCATATAGGTCCTTTCCATATCACCCATTCAAACTCAACCCCTTTCCCAAAATAGAAACAATTACAAACAGAAAATGACATGTTTTAACTGATTTTCTTCTTTTTAGGAGGCGAAATTCTAAAAAATAGGCTTCAAAATGCCACTTGTAATCATCAAACCATAATATATGTGTAAAATATGATAGAGGTTTTGTATATAATATTTTTATAAATAAAAACCTCTCTCGGTTTCTTTAAATTCATCTCCAGCTAGCCGGAATAGGTGTCACAAAAACATGTCTCAAACAGGAAATCACGAAAAATGAAAAACATAGGGCTCAAAGATTATGTCAAATATCCCAATCCATGACACATGTGTGAAAAATGAAAGAGGTTAATGTTCATGGGTCCGTTCTTGACAATAAAATCCTTCATATTTTTAAAATTCATCTTGGTTCACCCAAAAATTCTCCTAGAAGTCAGCTGGTTAAAAATATCAGTTCAACAATCTAGAACAGAGTTTCTGCAACACATTCTATAGTGCCACTTCTCTGTATAATATCTCTCTAACCACAAAAATTTTTAAACAATTGAGAGAGGTTTTTTTGTATTTGATATGTGATGAACAAAAACCTCCTCCAGTTTTCAAAAATAATTTCCCATTTGTTCATAACACAAGTTTTAAGTTAGTCACTAAAAACTGGCAGAAGCATCCTTGCAAAATAACTCTGCAAAATTGGTAGCGCCCATCATGAATTCAACAATGTGGATTTGGTAGCGCCATTGTGAAACAATCATGAGAAATTGGTAGTACCCATCATGAATTCAAATATGTGGATTTGGTAGCACCACTCTTCTGTTTTAGGAAAGTCTCCATTCACATAAGTGTAACATCCTCCTCGTTACGACAACAACTCTTTAACAGGTGCAATTTTTTTTTTCTTTTTTTTTGTTTAAGGTGTGTGCGCGCGTGTAAAAAGGAACAGACACACTTGACTCTACGTCGCCACCCGACAACCAACAAGACACAACCACGATGAACACAACAAGAAGGCTTAAGGCGCACAACAAGTAACTGCAAACATTAAATGACATACTGGGTTATGTACCATACGAACACAGATGGAAGAATCCATAGTAGTAGATTTTACTATTTCTACACAGGAAAGAAGGGCGTTTAATCTTAGTTCTCTGCTCCGGAGAAAGAGAAGGTCAGATAGTCTCCTGGCCGACTGCTCAGGCAGAAACTAGTAATCTCTGTCAAGTGTATCTCATGAGTGAAAACCCTGCCTTTAAAGGGCTTGAGACTCTTGATACGGCACTGGATTCTTTACACAAAAATAATCACACACACAGACTTATATACTAAGGCTACATGGAGGTGTCCACATCCCGCCCAACACAAGTAGACCAAGAACACAAAATTACACCCCAGTACGACATTAGTTAATCAAGGGACTACAATCTATAAGATTCTTAAGGTCATTCCAAAGTGCAACCTTAGATCATAATTCGTCAACAAGGTACCCTCTGAATCAACATTCAAGGGGCCTTATTGTGTAAGTCTGAACTTCGACTGGTTTAACATTAATATCCAAAGATTATATATATATATGTATGACAATATCTCATGATTAGATCGTGTACCTCTTAACCATATTACCCAAAATTCCTCTTCCCACACTGATAACAAGAATAATCATTTATTATTATACACAAAGGCACTTTATTATTATAATTTAATAATCATTGTAAACCTAACATTCTAAGTAATCCTTCTAACTTTATTGTTCTAATTGATCATAAAAAACTTAACATTCTAAAATCACTCTGAGTTAATAACATTGCAATCATTATGGTTCTAGTTTCATAATCATAACAAGAATAATCATTTATTATTATACAAAAGGCACTTTATTATTATAATTTAATAATCATTGTAATCCTAACATTCTAAATAATCCTTCTAACTTTATTGTTCTAGTTGATCATTAAAAACTTAACATTCTAAACAATCATTATAGGATTTACTATTCTAAATTACTAATCATTAAAACTTATAATAATCTATCGTTATAAATAAGGCACTTTATTGTTCTTCCTGGTGCAGGAAATATTCCAAGAATTGTTCATCAATTATGGATCCAGAAATCTGTATGCAGTTAAATCAAGGTGGTTGTGACATAAGAGGTTGAGGTTAACTCTATCCATTTAATATTCTATCTAAAAGTTGAGTCTAACGTCATGTCCAACGAAACAGAGCATGAGAGCTAGCCTAGATGTCATCCAGTGACACAAGGTTAATGCGTAGGGGTAAAGGAGGAGGGAATTAGCTATGGCATCACCCGTAAGTCAAGTTGAAGTAATAAGAAACAGGCTGGAAAGGTAAAAAGGGAATACTTCTGCCAGAATCCCTTCTAAATTCTCCTCCACATCCTACGACAAAGATTTTATTAGTTTAAGCGCTGAAACCTGGCATTCAAGAAAAGGCGACTGATTTAAAACAATTTTTGCAACACGTCAAGGTTGAAAGCTCAACTCTGCGCTATATTACCTCCCCTAAATGAGGAATTATGAAGAAGGTAAACATGAACTTTCCTTACCTAGATGCTTCTAGTTTTTGGTTGTATTTTCCTTATTAACATTGCAAAACATTGCTGGGTTTCACCCAATTTCTAAGGCACATCGAGCCACAACCATCGAAGGTCAATTCTGAAGTTTTCAAACAACAATTATCACCTAAGAAGCCCGAGCACCAAGCATCACATATTCAACACAAGGCAATGTGCACCACACAGTGCCACGAGGATATCCCACAATGAAAACCTAGTGCTCAGCACGTCTGTCAATTCTCTTGTCACGGGTGGTCTGACTGCGCAACAATTCTGGAGATGATCCAGGCGTACAGAGCGATCATGAAGTGCAACGCGATCAGGGGGGGGGGGTTTAGAGAGTTCCAAAACTATGCCACAAATCAAGGAAGGGACGCGACCGGTGTCCCCTCTAACAGGTAAAAGAGATCAACGGATTTCTTCACGCACTGTCAAGGATATCCGTCTTCACGCTGAACTAGTTGACAGAAAGTTCAAGGAGGATGACAACACTACACTCTGTATTTACCCGAACTAGGAAGGCAACCAAGAAGGGTCATCGACATAAACGAGCAGACGTTTTAACCCTTTGATGTCCCCCAATCTACCCAGATTGAACGGTGCACACAGAGGCGCGAATTTCAGAAATAAATTCACTGTATCCCAACACAACGAAAATGCCAGAAGAGTTATCTTCTGCAACCAATTTACCAGGCAGAAAGGGCCAGACAAATCAGAGACGAAATCTCAGATTTATACTTACAGATGAGAGTGCCAGGGATAACATTTTACAAGAACTGCCAGTGAAAAGGAACATCCAGAATCTCCATTCCTCATCATTTAGACTTACAGATGAGAGTGCTAGGGACGACATTTTACAAGAACTGCCAGTGAAAAGGAACAACCAGAATCGCCATTCCTCATCAAGCACGAAATCAAATCTTTTTCTTTAACTGTTGAAAACAAAGGCAATAAATTCAAATTGCGGATGTAAGTGACAACAAAATTTTATTATCTCACTAACAACGGAGGCAAGCAACTTAAATATCATAGGCATGATGGCCAGATATGATTGCAAACTATAATAAGCAAAAATTTGAGCAAAATTTAATTCAAAGGTCCATTACCAATTTCTAACTGAAACTTCATTTCCTGAATTTCACTGCACCCAATTTGAACCTATAGTGCACATCAATCGATCCAGACCCTAAATATGTTACATACATGTGGAATCAAAATTTCGGCATACAATCTTCAATAACTAAAACAGACATGAGCATTTAAATTTTTCATTTGTTTAATTCTAGCATTCAACGGTAAAGGGAGTTGCACATCCGGACTGTTCGAGATAAGTGAATGCTTCTATGGCATTCGCTCACCCCTTTGATTCAATACATATTAATTTAGATCAATAACTTAAGCATAAATGTCCAGAAATCGATTCATACCTACAAGTTTCAGTCCCAACATCCAGATCTATAAATTCCGCCGTAAGAGTTTTCAGACACAAAAAAAAACTAGCTACCACCTCAATAATACACCTACAGGTCTAAGTTATACATTATACACAAATTTTAAATCAACCTAAGGGGTGTACCTTTGCCGGTTCGCCTACTCTGAGAGTCGCCCGCGCACTCCGTGCCGCTCCCACTCGCCGACCATCGAGATCTCACCGATACCTCCCATCCAATTGCTAGGGGTACTCTGCTTCCCCCTTAGCCCCCCAAGCCGCAAAGGGGCCACACACTATCTAGATGGTATGTCTAGCTTCCCAACTCGCCTCGCAAGGCCGAGCTACCACTCCTATCGGAGCTGGAAAAATCCTAACTCTCCACAAGTAATCAGTCAAGTCACAATCCGGCAGCGTAACGTTCCGCTAATAGCTGATCCCCTTTCTTTCTCATCTCCTTTTTCTTTTATAGAGTTTTGAGACCCACCAACTTTCCTAATTCACATTTTAAATTAAGTTTCAATAAATTATTCTAAATATTCTCCATCGCACAAGTGTCGTCCATCCCCCTCTTTTCTCCAATAAATGTTTTCTTTAAATTTGTTAATTGTCCCAAATCCCTCACCCACCTAGAGTCGCTCCTAAATTTACTCCTAGGTGTTCCTAGATCCCCTTACATGTTTTAAATGTTGAAATAATGTAACTGCGAAGAGAATTATTATTATTTTGTTATTGGATTAAATCCCCATTGTGGATTAATTATGTCATTATTATTATTTTTATTATTAGATTAATCCCCATTGAGGATTAATCAAGTCAGTAATTGTATAAGGACCAAATCCCCTTTTGCAGATTGGTCATCAGACAATTATAATGTGCAGAATAAGAAGTCAGCCCCAACATTTATAATGAAAGGGCCAGATTTAATTAAAGGTGGATTTACCCACCCAGTGTGAGAGGTCGGCCCTGCCAGATGGTGACTCTTCACACGTGCCAGGTTGATACAAATAAGAGGCTAGCGCCTCACTTCTATCACACACTTCACTTTCTCATGTTCTTATGAGGCAAGCTGCAATTACAAGTTGGTGAGAGAAGAAGAAGGGTGGCACATCTCTTGGAGGAGGATTTTCTGTATTGGTTGAGTTATCTCTTGAACATTTGATAAGCTATTTATGATAAGGAAGTTTTGTTGGGTTTTCTTCCCCTAGAGGGTTTCCCAGGATAAATGCTGTGTATATTGTGGATGTGTATTTCTCAGTGATCTTGTTCTTATTATGCTCTTATATTATGAAATGCAAAGAAATATAATAATGGCATAAACATTAACATGGTATCAGAGCCAACCTGAAGAAAGCACAATCTGCAAGAGGAAAAACGTCACTGTTACTGGACCCCAAAATTAGGGTTTTGAAAAAGTGAGTGTTTTCAGCTATCTATCACCCTAGAAAGTTGCACCCTCCCCTAAGGATCAATTTGGCACCTAGAGCGCACCTTTTCAGTGGCTGGATCTCCTGGAAAGTGAAACCCTAGTTTCACAAAGTACCAGAAAACCAGAAAACCAGAGTACCAGAAGTACCAGAGTACCAGAAGTACCAGAAGCACCAGTCCATAAAATCCGGAGATCAGATTTGAAGGGGTAAAATTTGGATTTTCTCAAATCTGAAGACACCAGGCTACTCGCCTCAGCCAAGCGCACCTCCTGGTAAGATCAAAACTTGAT
>ML791082.1:59508-84923 GCA_009831015.1 Picea engelmannii | reverse complement strand
TACCTTTCTTTAGAGTAGGGCCAAGCAGTGTCCATATTAGGAAAAATGGTTTACAATTGAACAGATGGAAATTCAATTTCCTTAGTTGCATCTTGAAACAATGGGTATATATATATTCCAATGAAAAACTCATTGTATTTGATTTCTCAATAGGAAATAAAAATACACATAAGCTAGCCTTTTGGCTTAGTTCATCTTCCCTGATACTAACCTAGACATATACATTTCATCTTCCAAAAGATATCCATATATGATTCGTACATAGCCATACAAAATCAATCTAGACAAAACCTAACATAACTAGAATCGTCTTTAACCTCCAAGAAAACATAATTCTATATCTACCCCAAGACCTATCAACCAAACATCAAAACATAGACAATTGAGTAGCTTCTAGTAGAGCATTGTCCTTGTATTCACATTCCCACAAGGAGCCTTGTAGCATAATGGCTTATTTTGACAACATATCCTATTTTTTAATAAAATCCATGTAGATATGGAAAAATGAGGCCTCCTCGAACATATATTTTTTCTCCAAGCATAGTGCCATGATTGGCTCCAAAGAGTATGACTCCATCCCCATGTATTTTTGGCGAGCCTTGATAAGCTCCATCAAAGAAGTCCCAAGGCTTTGTGAAATAAATACGGGGCTCATGCAATAACCTTTGGGATTTAATATTAATATTAATATTAATATCAAAATTGATGCCCAAATTTTTTATTTTTTATTTTTTCTAAAAAACTTTTGTCCGTCGCATATCCGACGCCAACTGTTATATATGTGATGGTTTTTCCATATAGACAACGCAAAGTTGTCATCGGATATCCGACGACAACCTTTATATATGCGATGGTTTTTCCATACAGACAGCGGAAAGTTGTCGTCGGATATCCAACAGAAACTTTTATATATGCGATGTTTTTTCCATATAGACAACGGAAAGTTGTCATCAGATATCCGACGACAACTTTTATCTATGCGATGATTATGCTATATAAACAACGGAAATTTGTCGTCACATATGAGACAACAACGTTTATCGATGCGATGGTTATGCTATATAAACAACGGAAAGTTGTCGTCGCCTATTCGACAACAACTTCTATTGTTTGCATCGGTTTAGCTACATAAACAACAAAAAAGTTGTCGTCGAATATGCGATGACGACTTCTATTGATGCGTCAGTTCAACTATAAAAGTTGTTGTCGCAATATAGACGAAAAGTTGGTTTGAGATTGTTTGCCTATATCATCGCTTATGCGACGTTTTCTCAAGTTCTTCACAAATGCCACGTCACCTAAACCGACGTTTTAGAGACTCCAAATTCATCACCATATCAATGACATAACGTCGCATAAGTGTCGAAACAACCGTCGTAAAATGGGTCAAATGTGCTAGTGAAAGGACATAATATCCCAACCCATTCTATTAAGGATATTATAGTGGTATCAGAGCTGGTGATATTTCCATCTTGTGATTGCATCAGAGCACTTTCCTTGGCCAAAGAAGGGAAAATTTTTTGGGGTCTTTTTACAGAATTTGTTTTAGGGACAAAAGAGGGTGATACACTCCAGGCTTAGATATGAAACTTTCTGAGTATAAATTGCAAAAACAAATTGGAATTTTGAATTCCTCTAGGAAAAATACCTAATTTCAAAAAACAAATTGGCTAAAATGGAGTATGGGAAGTAAAGTTATCAACATTTTATTTTTGACAAATTTTTAGGGCTTTTCCAAAAAACGCCGCGTGATTTAAAGGTGAAGAAAAATCAGTGGAAAGGAAATCATATTATGTAAATATAGGTGTAATAAAGGATGGGAATAGGTTTTTCACTCAGGTGGTTAGGCTAGATGGAGGAAGATCTGGATCGTCTATTTGATATCTCAAGGACACTAGTAGCAATTAAAAACATGTCTTACCAATACCAGGAGTATCTAGCATCGATGGAGGATATTTGTGCAACTTTTCCATTTAAAGACTATTCACCCTCAAGTATGGATAATAGGCCTTGAAGGTGGATGACGATTCCTTTAAAGGCACATGGAATAAATTAAATGGAAAAGAGTATGAAAGATAGGTGGAGGAGCATGCATCAATCCATGAGGAGGATGTGTACATAGAGGAAGACCAAACAATAGCCTATGTGACATCATCAGAACTATGCGATGAGGCTGATGGAATTAGTGTATTGGATGGGTATACCTCTGATGAATCAACACAAGAAGAAGATGCATGATCTTATGATGACTTGTTTCAATCATCCGATGTTGAGGGTCCAACATATCTCACTATGTATGATGAGGGAATCCAAAGTGTGATATCACTCCTGATTGATGAGGAACCAACGCCATATCTCAGTTATGATTCTGTTGATGATGAGGATGTGATTATACCTCGACAGAGTTTGGAGGAAAAATTATTGGTCAAGGAGGAGAAGCTTGTGTAGGTGTTGACAAGGGTAGATGGTACTCATACATTTATTGAAGATCTTATGTGGAAAGATCATATGGAGGAGGGAAAAAAAGGAGTTGCAGATGGGATCACTAGTTCTCAACTACGCATAATCAAAGAAGAACTAGAGAAGATGAAGTTGATTACTTGTAGATATTCATGGACAGGGACCTTGCTCTTTAGTTCATTGAAGACAAGGAAAGGGAGATTGTGAAGCTTTGTTACCAACTTAGCGTGAAACACTCTTCATCATTGACAAAAATAAATACTCCATCATCTTTATCAGTAGTGATGCATGAGAGCATGAGTGGCACTCATAATAGGAGGGAGGAGCCTCTTGTGACAATCCCACATGAGGAGCATTCAAACTTTCTGGTATTTGAGGAGAGATTTGACACAGAGGGTTTTGACTGTGCACCTATTTTGCATTGCACGGATCATGAGCCATTTATTTTGGCTCAAGGCTTAGCTACAAAGATAGTAGTTGAGAAAATTCCTTGTGGACCAACCATTGAGGAAGTATATGCACCAGTTGATTGGGAGATTGAGTATAGGACAGATGTGGATACATCACTCTGGGATCCAGGTCCAATCGATATTAGTATAGTGATTGATACAGTGGTGTGCAGTGGTATACAAAAATATACAGTGGTGCACAATGGTATGCAGTGGGTTTTTGGGACGTTTCCCCTGGGGTGACCTCCAGACAGAGACTTTAGACATATCATTGAGTTCGTTTCACCCATGATCAATGAGTGTGTGGATGAGATTGATGGAGAGGTATATCCCTCATAGATTGATCTTCGAGTGGGATATCACCAGAGAATGAACAAAGAGTGAGATACCTGCAGGGTTTCTCTCAAACATTACCTTGAATCCTTGGTCATACTATTGGGGTTGACCAATGTGTTGGAGAAATTTCTCTTTTCGGCACACTAGTTCAGTGGGAGTTAACTGACTAGCTCTATTTTAGACTTTCTGATTTTAGACCATCACTATTATGCATGCATTCCTAAGGTAGGATGCCATTGCCTATATGAGTTAATATCACTCACTCATTGAACAAATCATAATATACATTGATTCTCATTCTTCATATTGTATCTCTCTTCCTTTTTTTGATAAGCTTTGTTTGTGTATGCTTTAGCTAGGTCTCTTGTGTAGGTTTTCATGAAACATTGACATGGTATCAGAGCCGAGCTTCTTGGAGAAACCCAGACAAGCCAGAGAAGAGAAAAAGAGGATTTAATTATTGAGTAAACCTAGTTTTCACCATCATTGCAACCTATACACAGCCAAGGTGTGACATCGTCACATTGTATTCTTCAACAGGGTGCGACGATTCAGTTTTTCACAATCAACACACCCTATCCATTTCTAGGGTGTGACAATTCAACATAGTCACACCGTATCATTCTCTAGGGTGCGACGATTCAGTCTGCCCTCTAGAAAATTGGTTTGTTTTGTAGTTAAATAGCCATATCTCGAAATCCATGATCTGGGTCGGGTTGAAAGTTTGACCAGAGACGTATAACCTAGGGATACTCATGCTCACCAAAAATATCCAAAACCCACATCATATTTTAGGAGATATAGTTGTTTTATCATATCTATAACTGCCATAGAATTGTCTGTCATATCTTGGAATCCACGATCTGGATTTTCAGGATCTTTTCAGAATCAATAGCAGGGATGGAGAAAATAAAAGCATTGAATTTACATCACTCAAACATGTAAAAGCATTGAATTTACATCAGATCACTCAAACATGTAAAAGCATTGAATTTACATCAGATTTAGTTACTGTACTTGACATGCATGAAAATTCCATTATTGTAGTTGGTGAGGTAGATAAAAAATCATAGTTGTATAAGTTCACTAAGTTTAATAACTATGACTCCTCTTTTCTACTTACACATGCTAATGATAGTAGTAGAATATGGAATGAGAGATTTGGTCATTTAAAATTTAGGTACATGCAATGACTTTCCAAGAAAGGAATAGTCAAAGGCTTGCTAGACATTCACTTTTCTGAAGGGGTTTGCGAAGGATGCATTCTTGGAAAGCATCTTGAAGAGAAGTTTGAAAAAGGGAAGGAAAGGAGAGCCTCCTCTTTCTTGGAGCTTGTTCACAGTGATCTCATGGGTCCATTTTCACATCTATCCATCAACAAATAAAGGTATGTTCTTACATTTACTGATGATTACTCACGCTATACTTGGGTTTATTTTCTCAGACAAAAGTCTGAAGTTTTTGAGCATCTCAAAGAATTCAATTATCTAGTAGAGACACAAAATGGGAAGAAAATCAAGACCCTTCGTACAGACAATGGGGGGGAGTATATCAACAAAGATGTTCATAATCTTTGTCATGAAGATGGTATCTAGTTGCAGCACACAATTCCATACACTCCACAATAGAATGGAGTTGCTGAAAGGAAGAACAGGTCACCAGTTGCATGTTGCATGCAAGATCACTTTGTTCCAAGCTTTTGGCTGAGGAACTTAACTGTGCTTCTTACATACAGAACAGGGAACCTCACAGATCTATTGAGGATAGGACACCTTTTGAGGCTTGTACAAGTGACAAAATAGATGTCACACACTTATGCATATTTGGATCTAGAGCATGGGCCCATATTCCTTCTGAAAAGAGGAAATCCTTAGATCCACAGAGCACACCTTTCATATTTGTGGGATATCCATATGATGTGAAGGGGTACATATATCCCTATGATGTGAAAAGAGGAAAGCCTTAGATCCACATAGCACACCTCGCATATTTTTGGGATATCATTGAGCACAGTGTTTAGTTTGAGGAGAGTCCTTTGCATGTACCTCCAGTAAAACATGCAGAGACTCTTTTTCTTCCATCAATTCCAAAAATAAGAGATGATGATTCCACACGCTCAGATGCTACATATTTATACATGGATTCAGAGGATTCTATACATGTAGATGAGCAAGTAGTACATCCAAATGAGGAGCCAACGTCAGAGCTTAAAACAATTCCCAAGTGGGAACAATCTACACTTTAGGCAGTAGGAAACCTTGCAGGGGATCCATTGTATTCGAGGAGGACTCGATCTCAGCATGTGGATCCTTCTCATGTACTTTCAAATTTTGAACTAGTGATGCCCATGCATTGCTATATGGTTCAATATTCTGATCCACATACCTATAGTGAGGCTGTTGGAAATCCACTCTGGGAAGAAGCCATGCAAGAGGAGCATGACTCTCTCCTAGAGAATCAGACTTGGCATCTGGTTCCACTTCCACCAGGGAGGAAACTTGTTAGATGAAAATGGGTCTATAGGACCAAGAGAGAAAAAAATGGTCAGGTGAGAAGGTATAAGGCTAGATTAGTTGAAAAATGATTTCAGTAGATTCATGGGATATATTATGATGAGACCTTTTCTCTTGTATCAAATATGGACTCCATTCACTTGGCTCTAGCCATTGTAGCAGCCAAAGGATGGGAAGTTCACCAGATGGATGTGAAGAACGATTTTCTTCATGGTGACCTTTCAGAGGATATCTACATGGAGTAGTCGTGGGGGTTCATTCATAACTCATCTTTAGTATGCAGACTAAAGAAGTCTCTCTATGGCCTCAAGTAGGAACCTAGAGCATGGTATGCAAAGATGGATTCTTAATTTCTTTCACATGATTTTGTTAGATGTAAATATGATTCCAATGTTTACATGTTGAGGACTACTAACTCTATGATGATTTTAGTACTATATGTTGATGATATTTTGATCACTGGTATATCTTCTTCCGCCATTGCTTTGGTCAAATATATTTTGCATGACAGGTTCTCTATGAAGGACATGGGTACACTACACTTCTTTATTGTTCTTTAGATTATTCAGGATGATTTCGACATCAAAATTGCTCAGGCTAAGTATGTCAGGGATCGTCTGGATAGATTCCACATGACAAATTGTAAGTCTACACCTACACCCTTCTTATCTGGGATAAGACTTGAGGATGGCGGCGATACACCATTAGTGGACAACACTTTGTATCGACAGTTGGTGGGGAGTCTTCTGTATCTCACCCAAACCCATCCAGATATCTCATATGCGGTAGGAGTAGTTTCCAGATACATGCAGGAACCACATGATTCACACTGGAAGGCTTCCAAGTGCATCCTCAGATATGTTCAGGGCACCATGAGTTATGGGATTCACTATGTAGCTGGTTGTGCATTAGATCTCATAGGATTCACAGATTCAGATTGGGCTGGTGATAGCATAGATCACAAGTCCATGTCCAGGTACACTCTTAGTTTGGGGTCAGGCCCAATTTGTTGGTCAAGTAAGAAGCAATCAACCATTTCTTTATCTTCCTCATAGGCCAAGTACAAAGGAGTAGTCAGCTGTTCATTCAAACACTTTAGCTTCAACAATTCCTTACCGAGCTTGGTATCCATTTTCACTGTCCGACTATCATATGGTGTGACAATCAGAGTACACTGAGATTTTGTAGAGATCCAGTATAGCAACAACGAACCAAACATATTGAGGTCCACATGCATTTCATCAGAAATTTGGTACATAACAGGATCATTGATTCACAGTTCTATCCTTCCTATGAACATACTGTCGACATATTCACTAAGAACTTCACTAAGAAGAAGTTTCAGACTTTGCGGGATCATCTTGTAGTGAAGAACACAGTTTCCTAGCAGCTGCCTTTTATTCTTTTGATGCAGTGTCTTTTGAGGGGGGATTTGGTTACCACGTGGTTTTCCCTCTTTCCTCCTTTTTATTTATTGTCCATTAGTTGCATTGTACATGAGTACCTAATATGGCCTAGTAGACGGGACTCATTTTTTACTCCATGGTGATGTTCAGGGGGAGTGTTGGAGAAATTTCTATTTTGGGTACATTAGTTCAGTGGGAGTTAACTGACTAGTTCTATTTTAGACTTTCTAATTTTAGACCATCACTATTATGCATGCATTCCTAATATAGGATGTCATTGCCTATATGAGTGAATATAGCTCACTCATTGAACATATCATAATATACATTGATTCTCATTCTTCATATTGTATCTCTCTTCCTTTTCTTGATAAGTTTTGTTTGTGTATGCTTTAGCTAGGTGTCCTGTGCAGGTTTTCATGAAACAATGAAACACCACACCTGACACTTTCCACTCTAGCAGGAAGTGGAATCTAGTGCCAACTTCTGAGGCTAGAAGTATATTCAACTAGACATGGAGGGTTCACCTAAGTTAGTTAGGGGTGGAAGATAGGAGTATAGCCATGTCATAATTGTTTCATTTGGGCTATGTAGTTGGAGCACTGGAGGAGATCCATATTGTTTTGGATCATTTCACATATATTTCAGATGACTAAGTGGTGGATGGAATTATCCACTATGGAGGTTGCTATCATATATTCTCTAAGTTTGCACTTAGAGAGGAGATTATGAGTTCTACGCATGAGTCACCTTTGGAAGGGAATTCTGGGTACCTGTATGAGTATGAGGCACTGCAGGTGATAGGGATACTTTCTAGGGAGGTATTTAGACTCCACAATTACTCAAGTACATTGATGGTGATTGAGATAATAGGTTTTCCGGTGCAGTTTGGTAGGAGACAAATATATTTGTAGGAACATAGTTGATTCCTAATACTAGGTTTCCACCAGATGATGGAATACCAGGGACATGGCTCATTTTGAATCAGATGGTTACCAATATGGTGCAACAACAACTAGCAGGTATTGGGAGTGGTGGACTTCTAATTTGGTGGTGAGATCCAGGAATTCATCTAATTGATAGGTTGATTTAGATGATGATGAGCGAAAAAGATGTGATAGTGATTGATCTTCTTTATTTTCAAGACATCAGAAGAAAGGAGGTCGAAGATTTCTCTACATGCTAGGGAAGACTCGAGGCCAGTCATGGATTTTCAAACTTAGACTTCACTGAGACACCTTTGTAGGGGTGGATTCAAGATAGTCATTTTAGTCCCTTTAGGGAGTTCAACTTGGGGTTCTAGGAGAAGAGGAAGCCAACTGGGAGCATCAGAGTAGTGCAACGTCAACATGGTGGTACCCTTCCATGACTAGTTTAGGAACCTAGGATTACATTTCTTGATAGTTCAAATATTATTAGAGATGTGAGCACTGGTTTTGACTTTTTGGAGTCTTAGGAGTGGATTCTTAGAGGAGTGGTCTTCCAAGGAGTTAAATGGGTCTATGCATCTTATGATTTCCTAACTTATCATGGGTAGTCAGGTGGATTCTTGTATTATATCTTTACAAACTAGTGCTATGAGTAGAGGGTGCTTCACGACATATATGCTAGTTTGGGATCCTGGAAATTTTTCCATCTACGGGGTTCTTGTATTCAGGGAATTTGTGGACGATATGTTGGGTATTATCAGGATGGTGCTTGGGTGATTGCAATAGCTTGTGGGTGTTGGAGTATTATGAATTTTCCCTTTGACACTTGGAGATGAGGTGTAGTGGATTCCCTATTAGTTGATGACCACATAGACTTCTCTATGATGTTTGATTTTAAAGTTGGGATACGTTGGATGGGTATGATCCTTGATAGTGGATGCGATCCTTTGAGGCATTATAGCTTGTGGATGTAGAGTGGGAACGATGGTCGAATGACTCTGATTATATTGGCGCAACATCAACATGGTGGTTCCTTTCTGAGGATAGCTTGGGACCCCTGGATTTCAGTAGGATATAGTGCGACAGTTGACACAAAGGCGAGAGCTAGTTTTTTCCTTCATGAGATTGGTTCTCTAGAAGAGAAGTTCCTTGGTGGGTTAATCAAATTGTTCTAGCACCAAGTGGCCTTACTTGTGGGCGTTTTTTAGGAGACCTATAATTCCAGTACATTACTGGACCATGTCTTGAGCAAAGGATGTTTCACCTCTTACAGGGTGGTTTCAGATCCTGGTATCATTTTTAGTTTTAGTCTGGATCAATCGATGGAGCGTTAGGTTATGATGGAATTGCTTGAGGACAAGCAATATTTGGGAAGGGATTATTTTTCATGTCCCTATTTTTGGGTTTCCTTGTTTTTTAGTAGAAGGTACTTTCTTGGCTTATCCGTGGAGAAAAAAGAGTAAAAAGGGGGTCATTTAATTTCACTTAGTTAGGAAATGTTATGTTTTTTAAAGTGACAATATGGAAATAAAGTAACTTTAGATTAATAATTTACTTAAACATTATTAAAGTGACTTTTAATATTAAAAGTGAAAATTGGAGGGAAAATAAAGGTTATAATTGATTTAGTCAAAAGGGGAAAATTCTAGAAGTTACATTTGATTTGGTGAAAAAGGGGAAAATTCTAGAAGGCATGGAGAAAGGATAAAAGGAGGGGTAGAGACTCACTTTGGAATTATTATTTGATTAACCTCTTGTATGGTTCTCGTGGAACCATTGTTTCATTAGGGTTTGGAAAAACCCTTTCATTGTTGGTCTTGTTTCGATGGTGCAATATCCACCCTAGCTAGACAAGGAGGAGGACTCATCTAGGATATTCATTGGAGCTTCATATTGGGTTTGTTTTTAGTTTTGGGTTGTAGTGATCTGCTTTGAGAGGTTTTGGCACTTGGAGGGTTGGATATCATATGTTGAGGGGGCCACGACATGATTCTAGGTTCTTGTCTTGTATTGTGTGTTTTCCATTGATGTATTGTAGCTTCCATAACAACCTTTGGATCATTGTATTATGATATTCGTTCATAATAAAATACCACCTATTGTCTCTTCTATTTCTGGTGTATTTGTATTACATGCAATATGTTTGACAAAATTTCAATTATTAGAATGCATGCAAATTGTTTGTGAAAATTTATCAAACACCTTAGAACATAAAGAAAATTTATTGCATAGAAGGACATGATACCCCAACCCATTCTATTGGGGATACTATAGGTAGGCACACATAGAGTTGAAGAGACAATAGGAGGACTATTGAGTCTTCTTGTTGTCTTGTTTCTTCATGTTCTTCAATGAGTCAAGTCTGAGTCAATCCTTGTTGGTCATTGCCTCATCCATCCATAGGGACATGGTGTCATATGGTTGTACTTCATATGTTTCACTTTGTGTTGGTTGAAGGGTTTTCATCTTTTCCTTTCTCATAGTAGATCATTCATCATAAACTTCAATACATTATCTAAGGATTGGTCCAGAATCTAGATTTCCTTGATGACTATTAGCTTCATTGATAACCATATTGCATCTGAGAAGACTAAGAATCACTAGGTTATGATCAAGTGAACTTCATTAGTGTTTGAATTTAGCTAATTTTTCACACTAATGAGTTGTGCTTGTACCTTATATCCCATTATCCTTATTCATAGGTTTCTTCATTCTTGGAATTTATTTGGATCATGGACATCATACTAGGTGGATTTCTACCTATTTTTCAACTTTAACTTGTTTTTCGGTGGGAGGAGCGCACATGTTACGTGTATTGTAGGTTGAGGTTGCATATGAGAATGTATGGTTGTTTTCTCATTTTAGTTGATCATCAGAGGTACTATGCATTTGCGTCCATTGCCTAGTAGACATGCACTTTGATATAGGCTAGTCTTCCATGGATTAGTTTTTTCAAAGTTGCAAAATAGAAAAATTCAGTGGTTCTTGACACTCCCATAAGGGGATGTTGTCCCCTTGAGTTTCCATTGGTAACCCCTATATTTACTAAGATTGGAGGGTTAAGATTCAACTACATTCCATAATGTTGGTTCCATCTACAAGTACATCGAGGTTTTCATAGTGATCAAAGCTTGTTATAGAGTTAGTTTCATTAGATTTTGATAAAATGCTACTTTTAGAAGTTCTCTTATTTTATAGAAACTAGATTTTTGGAGCCCACATGTCAGATATTTCTACATATTTTTGTTCCTTGTAAGCTCACTATGTTATTGAGCCTATTTAGAGCAACATGAAAATAGTTTCATGACATTTCTATTTTTAGTAATTTGGTTTTCACGGTTTTCATGTTGATTCTAGAACATATCTGGGTTCCAAGTTGCATAAAAATGAGTCTAACGAGGATTTTTTCATTGACATGCAAGACACTATTATTTTTAGTACTATCTATTTTTAAACATGTTATAGTTGGTAGCAGTCTCATAATAGTTACCTTCATTTTCAATTTTTCCCATTTCTAAGGAGTTAGACTGTTATTTTTGGCATGCCTATATTTAAAAATTCTATTTATAGTATGTACAAGGTGTAATGTTATGGAACATATGAATAATGGTGGAGTGGTTTCCAAGTTCAAATGGGTGAGGGATGGTGAGTCAAGTACAAAATTAAGCAAGTGGATACATTCTCAACATGGCACATGGTATCCATTTTGAGGGTTTCTACTTAAGTGAATTCTTTCCAAAATCTCCTTGTGCTAAAACCCTACATCTATTTCATAAAGCCTAGAAAATTTATTAAGTCCAAACCCTAGGTCGAATGGTCGTTAACAAGTTGGTCAAACCTCTAAAAACAATTCAACCTCCTTTGTGTAATTAACATCGGTGCTAATTTTATCAAGATTTTTAACCTAATATGATTTCTATATCGAGTCCTTTGCATGTTTGATAAGTTTATTCCTAGTGCCTTTCTATTTTAAATAAAACTCTAACTTGCCTTGCTAGTTTTACAAAACTAAACCCTAACTCTCCTAGTTATTCATAACTAATATCTTTGCTAATTTTACCAAGACAAAAAACATTAAATCAAATTGCCTTGCTAAGTTTATAAAGGAAAAAACCTAGTTCTACTTCCATGTTCATAATTGGTAGGTTTGATATTTTAAGAAATTCTAGCTTCGTGATTAATTCTTGGAGATTTCATTTTAAGAACAATTCATCATTTTTCAAGCACACATTTATCCTAATATTCAAGGGAATTTCATGGTTGATAGATTTGGGGTTTTTATTACAACTCCTTTTCCTTAGCAATGCATGTAGAAATGCATACACTCTCAGGCTTCAAGGAATATATTGCAATCTAGGCATCTTTTAGGTTTCATAGAAGGAGAATTCAATGGCATAATTCACTCTAGTGCATTAGTTATGATAGCTACAACATATCTTGTGGTTATAAGTGATAATCAATAGCATGCGCAGTGGTTAGACTAAAGCAAAAATTCCTAAGATAATATATTTTGCTACATGATTAATGTTGTCGTTTCAATATTTTTAGAGGTTTCCTGTGGTTAGAATAAGTAAGCAACAACTAGAGGATGAGATAGAGGGTTGAAGCAACTAGTTTGGATAGGTTATATCATTAGAAGTTAACTCATAGTGATTCTCCCCTCAGTTGCATGCTACAACACTATTGTTTAGACTACAACACTACTGTTTAGAGTGATAATAATTATTAAACAATAGTTTGTTAATAAATGTATGCTATAACAAACTAAAGATATTCCTAGGGATTTTGTTTTCAATAATAGGTTGTGGTTATTTTTGGTAGCAGACCTTATTTAGAGGAGATAATACATATGTAGGCTAATCATGATGTGTGAGAGTCTATGCATGTTAAATTCAACTAATCAATGTCCCAAACAACAATTAGACCTCAAACAAAGTGTTGTGTTGATTAGTTTTTTAGCAGGTTTATAATGACGTGATTAGTGAATAGTGATTTTCTACCATAGGAATATTTATATAACAACAAGTTAATCATTAGTTATCATGTCATGCATAATATATTAGTCTTGGTGTTATCTTATCTTCTCTCATGAAAATTTAGGGCATACCAGTCCTAATTCTATTCGTTGGTTCCTATATCAACTAGGTTGAAGTTATAATAAAAGGAGGAGATTTTTTTTTAGCATATTACAACAACATACTGCCATCAATGTCCCATCTTCTACATTCAATGAACCACTACCATCACTACATAGAATTGAACTTATTATAGCTTGTGATATGTTTTCCATTATGATGTAATTCAATCTCTTCAATAATATACTAATGGAAATATTTTTTTCATTGATGTCAAAGATAGGGGGAGTCTACAAATGTCCAAGATAATGATTGCAAGATGGAAATTGTTGGAAACATTATTTTTGGATTATTGATGCTCAATTTTGATACCCTATATTTGAAGGAATGTTTACCCTATATACCTAGCTCAAATGGGAGCATAGGTTATATGGTTGGAAAAATTATTCTGAGATGTTTCCAACAGTATATGGAATTCTCTCTAACTCCCTAGGAATGGGAAGATGTGAATTTTTCCATTCGACAACCCAACCATAAAATTTAGTTCGACTCAACCAATATTTATAGGTTGGCCCTAAATGCGAGGACATAACTACTATAAATATATGATAGATGTGCGCATTTGTAGTGCAACCAAGAAGGATATTAATTCTAAGGTGCACAAAAGTGATTTGAGGTGCACTAAATGAGTCAGGGTGTATTTTTGGGGTTTAAAGGTGTGAAAGAGGAGTCTTCTTGGTATTTTCTTGTTCTTAAGATGCACTATGAAGGACTCAAGGTCTATGATGCTACAATGCGTTTTTTTTTTAGGTTGTGATTCTGCAATGTGCATTGTTTTGAGGTTGTGATGATGTGGTCTGAGATTATGTAATGATCCAAATGCTTAAATTATCATAACATAACATAAGTACACACCATATAAAATATGTGAGCATGCAACAAAAATCCAAGATAGAAAATTTCACAATAACTTCTTAAAGAATAGGAGAACCCCCTCCATATAACCAAATACATTTATACATCACAATTCACATCTCCCCAATAATGAATACATGATATCTATATATACCTATTCACACCTAAACACGAGGCCCCTTTACTATTAATCTAACCCAATTACATATATATTTACACATTACATGTACATTTATCCCCATGTATTCCCCCACTTGGGTTCATATCATATACATTTAACCCTATATATGCTCCCCTTGGGTCATAACATAATACCCTCCTTCAAAAAGCTATGTTCGCAAATCTTTGCAATTAAAGGATTCACATGTGATGAAACCAAGTAATATGAATTTCTTATGTTCTTGCTTTCTTCTTTCATCTGATGATGATCCATCCATCCAAAATAAATTATTTTTGGTCATAATCCTTGGTGGCTAGTTGTTGCATAATTTTATTTTTGATTCCATGTATTATTGTCGAAGCTTCTCCAATTTGTAGTAGATGTTGGTCTATGGTAATATCTTGTTGACTAAAGGTTTTACGATTCCTTGTTCCATGAATATTGACAAGTACTCCCTCTTCTTCCTTGCTATTATTGATATCGATCTTCTTGTCTCCCTTGAAATCTTTCCTGGTAATGAGGGTGTCAATATGGTTTCACATTTGACGATTTTCTTTCACTCTACACATGCATTTCATATATCTTATTTTCAGATACATTGGCATCCTCTATCCTCTTTACTTGGTCTTTTATTACTCTAGCATTAGAGATAATACCATCATATTTGGCATGTACATATTCTAGATGAAGTTCAACTTCTTCAAGTATCTTCTGGTGAGCTTCTTGAATCTTGTCTTCTTTCTCCTTTTGAAGCTACAATGTCACCCCATTTATCAAATTGTGACGTCCTTATTCAATTATGGATTTCATTTCTAATTTCACCTCCTCGATATTTAGGGATTCGTCAACCTTCTTGCATATTTCCTCTTCAAGTATTTTGGTAGATTCTTCATCCAAGATCCTTGTTTTTTTTTCTTGATTTTGATAATTCTTCTTTTCTTCTTTCAATCTCTTAACATAATCCAATATTTTTTTATTCTGGTTTCATAATCTACATATCTCTTGATATTTCGTTTTCAAATCTTCCCTTGACTCATCATTTTCCCACTTTCCTTTGCTAGTCTTTCTCTATTTTAATTTTTGAACTTCCTCAATGAGTGCTTCATTAAGGTCTTATATATTAGATAGTTCATCACCCTTATTATTTATCTCTTATTTTGCTTCTTTTAACTCATCTTGAATTCTATACATTTCCTTCATTTTTGTGTCCTTAATTCATTTATCTAAGAAGTGTTTTTCAAATTCTTCCCATGTCATGTTCCATCTAGTATCAAAATCAATACTCATCCACCAGTCCCGAGCTTCACCAAAAAAATAACTTTTTGTTCTTAAATAATTCAAATCATATTCCTTTACCAACATCAACCATTCCGTAGGATTGATTTTGTCTTTATCTTCATATCCTATAAATTTAGGTATTTCCATTGACTTTTAATTGAGGTCTAACCCCAACCCTCAAATTACAACCTCAATATATTAATGATAATGATCTAAAATAGTTATGATCCTTGTTCCAATATAATATTCTTGCTTTCTCTTTCCAATGGATTTTGAATCAACTCAATTGGACATCCTGATCAAAATTTATGATAGTTTTAAGTGAAGATACTTTTGAAAACCCTAATTTGGAGTCATTCCTTCTTACCGACCTTCCTTCTGATATAAATATGAAATTTATGCCCTTCTAAGTCTAAAATTTTGGCCCATAGTACTCTGATATGTACTCTCTATATTTCCACATGTCTAACCAAAATTTGAAGTGCCAAGTGAAAGTTATGATAACTTTCCCAAACCTTGCCGATATTTTGACTATTATGGAGAGTGAACTTGTACATAATGCCACACGTCCAATATTGGGTAACTTACTATGAAATTCATATCCAAAATACTAGGGGCTTCCCTATTTCCAATGCAATAGGTCTCACTTAAGTTGGATCCAGTATGAAGAAGATATGGTCATTTGACCTGTAACACTTGTTTGAGGCTAGTTATAGGACTAGTGAAAAAACCTATGTTCCACAGGGTATATCTCTAAAATTATAATGACCCGGAAGCTAAAATGTTCACCAAATATACCTTGATATGTATTCTAAACAATATCCAAGTTTCACTATTTAATGTGGCCTTAAACAAATTTCCAAGATGACTTGCTTGAGGAAGAAAAACCCTAGGATCGATATTATGAAAACAAATGTAATGATCCAAATTCTTAAAATATCTTAACAAGACATACATACACACCATGTACATCAATGTGAGCATGGAGTACAACTCCAATATAGATATGTTACACAATAACTCCTTAAAGAGTAGGATAACCTCCTCCGAATACGCAAATACATTCATACATCACAATTCACATGTTTACAATAATGAATACATGATCTTTATATATACCTATTCACACCTACACATGAGGCCACTTTACTATTACAAAGACCCTGTTACATATATATTTACACAATACATGTACATTTAGTCCCATATATGCCCCCCTTTTGGATCATATAATATAAATTTAACCCTATATATTCCCCCCTTGGGTCATAATAGATCATATTCTACGAAATATGCTATGAGGCTCGCTAGGGAATGGAGGCTACATGTGACTAGGTTTGAAGGGTTGTCTATGGAATGAAGCATTTAGGTGAATGCAAAAGTACTCTGTGTATGAGGACCTTGGATTGGTGTCTACACATATCTTGCTGAGTTGGTGCTTAGGTGAGGGGATTGGTGTCTCCACCACGTTGGTGCTTGCAAATATTGTAATAGTGGGTTGGTGCCTACATCTTGTTGAGTTGGTGCTCAGGTGAGGGGACTGGTGTCTCTATCAGGTTGGTGCCTACATCTTGTTGAGATGGTGCTCAATTAAGGGTATTGGTGTCCCTAGTAGGTTAGTGCTTACTGTTATGTACCAAAGATATGAATATATAATCACCACAAGAGATACCAAGAACAATATGAAAAATATCCTTTATTATAATAGAAAACCCTTAGGATAGGGAAACACCATACAATAAATCCTATTATGGAAGGGGCCCTTTTCTGTTCACTTTCCTCTTCGAGGGGGAAAAATCCTAATGAGTTATTTCTCCAAACAAAATATTTCTTCTTCTTCCCCATTACATTGCTCGAACCCCTTTATATAGTGCTACCAACCACCTAAGAATATTCTAGAGGAGGAACCTTCTAGAAGTAAAACCTTCTAGTAATTCCTCTTACATTTATTATGTTTACACTAATATATATAACTACCATAGTGGGCATTATTTAATAATATAGTGGACCTAGTCCAACTTACATTGAATGGCCTCCACTATTATTACTATGGGCCCTCTGGGACCCCCTCTACCTCTCTAGTTACACTACATTCCATCCCCCTTATGAAGCGTTGTCCTAAACTATTGTTACGAGGGTGTACAACCATATACCAGGGTCCCATGGATAAGTTTGGACCATAGTGCTTAAGTAGACTAGAGAACCAAGGTCCTATGTAGAAATTAAAGCCAACATAATGAAGTAGTCCAACCACCATTGTAAATTAGGGTCCCATGTCCAAGTGCTCATGTTAACTCCATGTGGAATATATTATAACCCAATAACCAACTGAAAATGATGCTCCAAATACTGACACCTGTCATGTGGATCCAAATAAGAAGATCCATCTACGTAGTGGGAAAGGGCCGTAGATGAATCTGTAAGGAATAATACTAGTGTAGAAGATGCACAATGGACACTGGTAATTATAAATGGCTCCTAATTTTTCACATTGATGTTCTCTACAAAAGGTGGAGTACAATCATCAAATAAAAGATGAAAATAGTTATCATCCAAAAAATGACAACCGTCCATATACCAATCATCAAAATCGGCCTCAAAATCATACCAAGCATATATTTCTTTATTATATTATGACATGATGTAAATTTCATTGATCTCCATATTACATTTCTCTTGAATGGCAAGTTTCATCTTTTGAAAATTTTGATCTAAGGCCTGTCGAACACTTGTCTAGATGGCTCTACGCATTTCTTTGAGGTGCAGGAGTATTTGAGAGCGAATATCCATTGGAAACACTACATAAAATATACCAAAATAAATCTCTTAAAATTCTCTATCTAGTGGAACTGATCTGGTAGCAATCTCACCTTGTGAAAAATTATGAGCTCTATAGTTCTATCGCCATCATGAAAAGCCCAAAAAATGCCTGATTTTAAATCAACAATATCTTCACTTCCGAAGCTTTGATTCAAATGATTTTTTTTGGCTATTTTTGAAAGATAAACTCAGATTTGTAATTGTTTTGGGAAAATTTGTCCCCAAATGCTACATAAAATAGAAAAATCTCACGATCGTCTGTGGAAAAACCTTGAAAATTAACATATTTTAAAATGATGATATCTTCACTTCCCAGACTCAGATTTAGACGATTTTTTTCAACTTTTTTTTTTTTCTTGAGAGAAATCATATCTACAACCCGTTTCTACAAATTATACACAAAAAACTACAAGATTTATCCAGAATGTCGTGACGCTCTTTTTCTTCTTCGAAAAATCTACAAAATAAAAATAATTGTTTCCCACAATTCCTGCCAAGGAAAGTGCTTTGATACCAATTGTTATGTACCAAAGGTATGAATATATAATAACCACAAGAAATACCAAGAAAAATGTGCAAATATACTTTATTATAATAGAAAACCTTTAGGGTAGGGAAACACCATACAATAGATCCTGTTATGGAAGGGATCCTCTCCTATTCACATGCCTCTTTGAGGGGGTAACATCCTAATGAGCTACCACTCCAAACACAATACTTCTTCTTCTTCCCCATTACATTGCTTGAACACCTTTATATATTGCTACAAACCACCTAAGAGCATTCTAGAGGAGGAACCTTCTAGTATGTCCTCTTACATTTATTATGTTTACACTAATATATCTAACTACCATAGTGGGCCTTATTTAATAATATAGTGGACCTAGTCCACCTTACATTGAATGGCCTCTATTGTTATTACTATGGGCCCTCCACCCCCCCCCGCCACTACCTAACTAGCTACATTACACCTACAAAAATTGTAATAGTAGATTGGTGCCTACACACACACACACACACACACACACACACACACACACACACACACATATAAAGATAAGTTTATGGATTTCTCTCAATTAGGTTTCCATGTTAAATTATGTGCATCATGATTTGAGTTTATATGTTATTATTGTTTCTCAGCTAATGAAAGGTTGATGAATGATTAAATAAAGTAAAATGTATCTTATATTGATTCACCCCTTCCCCCCCTCAGTATAAGCATAAGTTCAACACTTATCTTCTCTCATGAAAAGTTAGCGAATAGTAGTCCTAATTCTATTCGTTGGTTCCTATATCACTAGGTTGAAGTTACAATAAAAGGAGGAGAATATTTTTTTAGCATATTACAGCAACAAACTACCATCAACATCCCATCTTCTAGATTCTATGAACTACTTTCATCACTACATACCATTAGACTTATTGTAGGTTGTCACGTGTTTTCCATTATGATGTGATTCAATCTCTTCAATAATATACTAATTTGGTTCGACTATGTCGTGTTTATGAATCTTGGAATCACTTAGTTGAATAGTTGTATTGTAGTGGTTTGGTTAGCTACTTGTGCACTCACTTTCATTTCCTATTTCATTTAGGGATCATGTTCATTTTCATTCATTTGTTTCATTGACTATTGTAATTGGACTAGGAATCTCATCTCAACCATCTTGATTTTGACTCAGAATTTACCTTTTGTCTTCACTTCTTAGGGGAATCTCAAGAGCAAGTTTTTTGTGTGTTAATTAATTGGATTATTTATGCATATTTATTAGTTGGATAACAACATGCAACCCCTAGGGACAACCCCCTAAGAATGGAAAATCACTAGTCCAAAGAGAGATACATATGATTGTGATAGGGTTAGTTGTCTAGAGTTTTCATGTAGATATGCTTGAGCAGATCAACATGATAACATGTGGGAAGTGACAATGAGTGTCCTAACTTAATGTTTCGATGAGTCATCCATGATTAGAATTAGGCACTCCAATATTGGACAAGTTAGTTTTGGAGTATACAGATTGTTGAAGACAAAGATGAATACAAAATTTATGTGCAGGACTCTAAAGGAATATAAGAAGAGTAAATCAACAAAGGAAGTATTAGGATCCTATGGTATTCCAACATTTAAAATTTGCATCGGAGGAGTAATATAATTGGACATATGGATGTAGCACCTATTTAGGCATGTGTACCATCTATTTTGGTTGTGTTTCATTAGACTCATGGTCTGAAATTCAATAATGAGTGTGGGCATAAGAGGTCAAGAGTAAGATTGATTGAAAGAATCACTAGTCAATTCGAAAGACTTGATTATATGATTGTGTCATTTGAAGACTAGTCAAGTATGTTTGAATATATTGAAGGTTTGATTTTCATAATTGAGTTTCCTTTGAAGGGGAATGTTGTTCACTGGTATCAATTATTAACACTTTCTTATTGAGTGGGCTATCATTAGTTGAAGAATTTCAGTGATGTTGGACCAAGTGTGTTGGAATTAGGTAACACTTAAGGAATTGGCGTTAATAAAGAGTGAGGTGCATCTATTGCACTGATTAACTCTTGGAAATTGTCGATGGAATTCTTTTCACATTCATGAGTTCATAAAGGATTTGAATGAACCATGTATGTAAAGGAATACCTACTAGACTGATGATTACAATAGTTGAGTATCCATGTATTACAATGGAAGGTTGTTCCTTTATATGGAATTTGATAGTTTGGTGGTGACTCTATGCTTAAGGTATGAGATATGAGTACCAAGTTAGATCAAATGAAGACTTTGCAATGTGGGGGTGTCTTTATCATTTGAAGAAGCATTTGTTGTAGCATACCATATAATGAAAAATACCTCACTAGATAATATTACGATAAGTACTTGTTAAGAGGGTGTATTGAAATAGTTCACTCCTACATGTCTTGTGAGCTAGTGGTTATTTAGTCACATGATTTTTTATTGTATTGGTTATTTTCAAGTAGAGCATGTGTCTATATGAGTAGCCTTAATGAGTTCTTTTAGAAAGTTGTTGGATGATAACTATATCATGTCCTAAGTTGGTAGTGTGGTTGAGATATTCATTGAATCAATCATGATTGTGATAAGATAGTGGTATATCTAAAAACAACTTCTTGTATATCTTCTCATTCATATGGATTTAGAGGGAGTGCCATATACCATTGGAAAGGTATCAAATTCATATTTTCAACCATATATCCTATGCTCCCATTTGAGCTAGGTCTTCAGAGTAAAAAGGAATTCAAAGATAGGGTATCCAAACTGAGCATCAAAAATCCAGAAACAATATTTCCAACAATCTCCATATTGCAATATTTATCTTGGACATTTTTAGGCTCCCATTGTATTTGCCATCATTGAAAAAAATATTTCCAAAAATCCCCCCCTTTGTCATTGATGAAAACCTTTAGTCAATTCTATAGTACTCCCTTTGTCTATAACTCTCCTTGTGTCTACAATTCTTTCTCTATCTGCGACTTCTCCCCATTTGACACTAACGACAAAGGGTTGCTCCCCCTAAGCTTGTGCTTCCCTTTACTGATGAGATGAGAAGAAAGGGTTTCTCTCCCTGAGCTTGTTATTCCCTTTACTTATGAGATGAGAGGGATATCACTCCCAACTTCTATTTGAGATATTCAAATGTGTCTCTAGAAAGGGGTTTGGTAAAAATATCTGTGACTTGTTATTTGGTGGTAATGTATTCCAAATCGACACTTTTCTACGCTACCTGTTCTTTTAGGAAGTGATACTTGATGGGAATATGCTTCGTCTTTGAGTGCATAACATGATTCTTTGAAATGTCGATTGCACTTCTGTTGTCGCAGATGATTGGTATTAGATGATCATATTCTACCTTGATATCTTTTAGTTCCTGCTTAATCTAGAGAACTTGTGTGCAACATGTTCCTACTACAACATATTCAACTTTTGTTGTGGACATAGAGAATGAAGTTTTCTTCTTGCTCAACCATGATACTAGACATTTTCCTAGAAATAGTTCTCCTTCACTGGTACTTTTCTTGTCATCGATACTTCCTACCCAATCCACATATGTATATGATGTTAGTGTGAAGTCCTTTCTTCTTGAATACCACAAGCCAAAGTCCAATGTTCCCAAGTTAGATATCTAAATATTCTTTTTACTACTTGCACAAGTGTCTCTTTTGGTGTAGATTGAAATCTTGGAACCAATCCTACTGCTTGCATGATGTCTAGTCTTGATGTTGTTGCATATAGTAGGCTACAAATCATTAACTTGTACAATGTTTGGTTTTCTTATGGAGATTCATCATCTTTGCTCAATTTACATCCTATTATCATAGGTGTATTGGCAGGTGCATAGTATTCCATTTTGAATTTCTTCAACATGTCCTTGATATATCTGATTTGAGAAATGAATATGCCTTGTTGATGTGAGGAACGAAAAATCCTCACTCAATAATTTTTGAATCTCACTAGGCTAAGGTGAGATAGGTGAGAATGTTACCTTGGGTTTATAGCCTACGCAAAAATATTGATCAACCCTCTAGAAATATGTTCTTGGGAATGATGCTATTATCAAGCTATGTGTTTCTGCTAAAAAAATGTAAAAATGTTTATATGTGAATAATTTTAAAATTAAAATGAATGAAATAAAGAATACATACAATCTGAAAAATAGTAAGACAAGTCTCAATTGAGAATAAACCAAATTTTATTAATGATAGTTTTTCTGAGTTACAACAGAATGCCTCTTTTCAAACTCCTACAAGGATAAGGACCAAGATTATATTTAGAATTCTAGGATGAAATTTAAAAATTATACAAAGACAACTGGTGTCTGAAGGAAAATGGCCAAGACTTAAATGTATTGGATCAACCAAGCCACAAGCTCATCAAGTCTTGACTCTACAAAATAATCTTAATCAGAATTGAAAATTAATTCATAATTTCTAATAAAACTACATAGACTGCCAAGACAACTTAATGACCTTCTGAAGCATGTTAATTATCAATGCTTCTTAGTCCTTTCTCCTTTACCACCTTTAGAATGATCCCGCTGTCAACAAGAGTATTTATCTCTTTAAGGAACTCAAAAAGCGAAAGAATGAAATTCAAAAATCTCAATATGAAACAAGAGCAAACCTTGTCAGAATTGTTTCTCTCTAATTCCCCATGTCTTCTTTGTTCTTCTGTTATTCCTTTTATTCTATAAAAGGTAGTTCCTCAAGTAGTTGAAATTCTTTTAGTTACTAAAGTTAAATAAATTTAATTAATAAATATGAAAAATAACTTTATGATAAGGATAATTAATAGATAAAATAATAACTAAATAGGTGGGGTCCCCCTCTATTATGCATTTTTACTTCAATAATCATTTTTAATCTTTTCCTTATCGCTCCATAATATGATCATCAAATATAAAAATATCAACATCATATAGCATACCATACACATGAATTCAAAATATCATGGCATATATCACTTGTATCTCCCATAAATAAAACATGATATTTTAGAGTTTCAAAAATAAATATCATGGTTCTACCACTTGTCCCAAAATAGTGTCATAATAACATAATTAAAATAGCCTAGGGAATTTCTTTCTGAAAAATCCTTCTCTTTTCCTAATGAAGTCCCAATATTGAGACTTCTTTTCTTCCAACTGGGCTACTTCTGGATGCATATCATCTAAACTTCTCTTACCACTACTTGCTGATTAAATCTTGAAGTGAGCAGAGGAAGAGGATCTGGCCATGTTGTTAGAAATTATTGGTTGTTTTACTTTTTCAACTTGAGATCCATGTGGTGTAATTTTGTAATCCTTTGGAGGGGGAGGAGGAGGAGGCATATACCACTACTACATATTGAAAAAATTGTGATGACCACTTGCGACGAAAGTACTCTTTCATCGCAACATGCAAGAGATTTTTTTATTTTTTTTCTAAATCTACCCTGTGTTCGTCGCCATTTTGACACGTATAGTTTGAATGAACTGTAATGGTCAATATTCGTCTCATAAGCGATGACCTTATAATGTACGTTGCATAAGCGACGATAGTTGACCATAATAATTTAGTCAAACTTTACCGTTGAAAATGACCTAAAATAAATAGCTGTAAAAATATATATATATTTTTAGGTCTCATCGCAATTGCGACGATTGTGACCTAAAATTGGCCTATAAATATTTGACGATTTGAAGATGTTGCGACAATCTTGCTATAACAACGACGGTTCCAAAAGGGTATTTTTGTGCAGACAAATGTCGCAAAATGTTGTTAGAGGTGGGGAAAAAAGTAAAGCGGGTGAAAAGGGTGATGGTAAATGTTATTGCCCTTGTAAAAAATGTTGCCTTAGACGTCCCATAAGAATTTTAATAGAAACAACTACAAAACATTGTAGGAAATATGGTCACATTGATGGCAGATCGAATGAATATCGTACCATGGTAATTAGCTATATATTTATTATATTTTTTTATTTTGTCAATTTTATATAAAATTATATATATGTATATATATTGTTTGAATGTAATTTATTATAGTATACACTAATTTTGCATGATTGTTTGTAATTATAAAGTTAGAGTTTCCCTCTAACTTTCCGCAGAATATTGCACCAAGTATTAGTAGAAATGATGTTGTACGAGTTGAGGAACATCATCATGACCAAGCAAATGAGGATCTCATGGAAGAATATGATGGGACAAATCAAGTTAATGCTCCCATGGAAGAAGATGATGGGACAAATCAAATGATCCAAGATTTGTTTTTGCAGCCGGATGAGGACAAGGAAAATGTTGGTATTTATGATGAACCTCTATTATAAAAGGCAAATAAATGACTTTATGAAGGATCAAGAGCAAATCTTCTCTCCACTGCATTGTTGCTGGTGAACTTAAAGGTTATGAATAATCTGTCGAACACTTGTATGACACAGATACTAAGGTATGTAATATGTTTCATCTCATACTATACATAAATGTTGATTTTTTTATATTTGTTTTTAGTGTTAATTAATGTGTAAAATAAGAATGCATTTTTTACGATTAATATTCTTACATTAACTAGTTGTTT
>ML791082.1:0-12867 GCA_009831015.1 Picea engelmannii | reverse complement strand
CTCTCTATTAGGAAATTTTTCAATCCTTCCATGATCTCCCCTTTTAAACCATCCATCTTAGTATCCAACTTAGCTTCCATTGAATCCATCTTAGTATCCAACTTAGCTTCCATTGAATCCATCTTCTTTTGTAGTTCATTTATTTCTGTACATAGTTCTTCACCTTCATCAAGATTCCAAGTAGGATTGTCTGGAGGCTTATTTGGTGTAGAAGTTCCCTTTTTTGGTGGCATGTTGGTCAAGTATCACTTTAAACCTTGATTTTGAGGTGGTTTTGCTAGACAATCTTCCTTTTACTGTGTCTCCAAAATTTCAGCCCTTCTAAGTATGAGCTTTTATTTTTTGTAGGTCTCTGATATTTATTCTCTTCAATGCCCTAGGTCTGATAAAAATTGGATGTGCCAAGTGGAATTTACAGTAACTTCCCCACAACTTGCTGATTTTTGGCCTTTCCAGAATATCTCACTTGTATAGCGTGCCCCACACAAAATAATTGATATAAAATTCTGAAACTCATACCAGAACTACTACATCTTGTCCACTATCCAATTTAATTGGTCTCACTCATTTTGGATACTCTAGGAATAATTTATGATTTTTTTACCTGGAACACCTGCTTGAGACTAGTCAATAGGATTAGTCAGATACCCTATCTTCTACAGGGTGTATCTACAAATTTAACATGACCCAGAAGATGAAAT
Source organism: Picea engelmannii (assembly GCA_009831015.1). NCBI lineage: Eukaryota > Viridiplantae > Streptophyta > Pinopsida > Pinales > Pinaceae > Picea > Picea engelmannii. Next base: position 12,166 of record ML791082.1, on the reverse strand, counting down.
TGCTACCACATGTACCTTACTAAGTTTTGAGAATATCCTCTGGAGTTCAGGGTCTTGATCCATCTAATAAATATCCTCCAAGCCGTTCCTTCTGAATCATTGTAGAAAAATAGTTATAGCAAAAATGCCATGGTGTCTCAGATGTAGCAGCGAAACCCCAAGACCTTGAGCTCCGATACCATATGTTAAGAACCAAATATCAATATAACATAGAAAAACCTCAGAATAAGTACTCAACACCTTGAAAAAGAGAGAATTTCAGATAATAAGCCTCTTCGAGGGGGCAACCTCCTTTTACCCCACATAAATGTTCAAGTACAAGATGATTCCAAATGAAAATGTCTCCTTGGTATATATAGGAGACCAAGAGGTATAATTACAACTAATGGAATAAATATGACATAAATAAAATAACATTACTAATGTAATATGCCCCAATTAAGGGATAATGAGCCAATATTAGAGCTTAATAGAGAGGGTTCCCATGATGATCCCCAAGACTCATATTCAAGGACACTTAGGACCATGGATTTCCATGGTTCGATGGACCGAGTTGCTAGCCTATCTAGGAGGAGGGAATATGTCTACCTCATTTGATGATTACTTCTTTTCCTAGCGGGAGTACCGGGTCTCATTCATCAAGGACTATCCATATGTAGGGATCGATTATACCCACGATTTTGATGTCATCATTCCTACCAGTGACGAGCTTGAGGATATAGGTAACTTTTATTTTATGTTATATAATTTTTATTTTTCGATTTCATATTATATGTAAAAAAGAAAGAATTCTAAATTTTTGGTGAGATCAATAGTATTAATCTGTTCTTCTTTAAATGTGCAGATAGAGTGCCAGTGAGACCAACAAGAAATATGCGACACATTCATCGGGGTAGAGAGGAGGCCGAGCCCAAAGAGGATGCAACGAGAAATCTATGGAGCATGGGCAGGAACTTGGAGGCCCTGACATGTTCCATCCCCATGGCTATTATAGATGACTTGCTTGTAGGGATGCAACGTCATGTAGTAGGAGTACCTCATACATGGGTCCATATGTTTTGGCATCTAGCAAACCCCGTTCTTTGTTATGACAGGGTTCATCAGCCTCAGGCCTAGACTATTATGTGTCGAGAGCACCATTTTGTATTGATATAGATTCGGGGCTAGTAGCCCAAGATTTTTTATTATGGACCTCATTTTGGACACACACACACACACATATATATATATAACAATTTTTATGTGTTATTTTTGTATTTTTACTTGCAAATGTGAAATATTTACATGTGTGAAACGTGTGCTTATGTGATTAATGAGACAAATGCCAATCTAAAATATATTTATCGTAGGCATCAAATACTAGATTAGCAAACCTAGGAACATGCTCATAAGTAACGAATTCAAATGATCGTTCCAAAATATGTACCCTAAGGAAATGATGCAAAAAGATTGAATCAAAAATCCGGTATGAACCATTCAACTGTGAGACCACCGACTGAGAATCTAAAAACATGTGAAGGCGTTGAATGTCATGCAACAAAGTATCTCGTAAAAGCTCAATAACGATGATATATTCAAAAACATTGTTGGTAGTTGCTCTGAAACACACACCTCTAGTAGAAACTAGCTGGTTAGTAGGCGAATAAATCACCCAAGCCGCGGAAGCCAAGTTACGAGAATGGAAGTTGGCACCATCCATGTATCTAATATAAACTGAAAATTCCTCTGACATCTACCACACAACAGATGCACACAATCACTAATGCACAAAGACACAAAGCTTCTAAGTAAATCTATGTACAAAAATAAACACTATTTACAAAAATACAAGTACTTGAGCTGTGAGGCTCAAGCATAGTATTTTTTTGATCTAGAGCCCATTTCTGGGCTCCGACAATGCATTCCCTTCAAAATATACTAGCTCATAAGATCCCTTTTCCAACACCTGTCACATGATATATGGACCGTACCACATGGGGTTGAACTTGCATGGCCCCAGGGCATCCTTACCTGGTCATAAACTACGACAAGGTCTCCTTCGAAGAACACCCTAGGATGAACAAACTTGTTATGCTGAGACTTGACTCTTTTCTTATGTGCTTCATTTTCAATTTTCGCATCTCAACACTGCTTATCAATTTTCTCTAGGTAAACGAGATGTTCTTCAAGCTGAGTCATATCTGGGAGGAGCTCTACAATGATATTAAATGAAGGGATTTCACACTCAACCAACAAGGCTGCCTCAACTCCATGGATGGGTTGAAAAGGCGAGAAACCTGTTGCAGTCTTAACTAAGGTTTGGCAAACCCATAATGTTGGATATAGTAACAAGTGCCTATTCATTTTGGTTGAGTTGATCGTTCTTCTAAATATCATTTTTAAATATTTGTTGATGGCTTCAACCTAACCATTAGCATGAGGATAGTAGGGAGATGAGTGCTCCTTCCTAAAACCCAGTTTTGATGCTAGCTCGGACATCATGTGGTTCTGAAAGTGACTACCATGGTCAGTGAAAATCTTCCTCGTAACCTCAAACCTAGCGATAGCCTAATAAAAAATGAAAAGTGTCATGTTTTCTCCATCATTTGTGAATGTTGACATGGATTCAACCCACTTAGTGAAGTAGTCCATGACCACTATGATGTAATGATGCCCCCTAGATGAAGTTGGGTGTCATGTCATAAAATATCCCCCCCACTTGGTGAAGGGGCTGACAATAATTACAGGAAACATGGGAGCAGGATGGATACACATCTTATTTGTAAAAAATTGACAAGGATGGAATCTCTTCACCACCTCAATACAATCCTTAAATATCGTAGGCCAGAAATACCCGATGTATAAAATATTCTAGGTTGTTTCCAACCCTGATGGATGACTGCCACACGCTCCACCATGAAAATCGTTTAATACTACTTTTGACTCTTCATGAGTGAGGCAACAACGAAGTATCGAGTCTACCCCTTGTTGATACAATGTATCAATGATAATGAGATAGTTTTTAGCCATATGTCGAATCCATCGTCGCTCATCTCGTGAATAATGCAAGGGAAACTTCAAAATCTAGATATATATCAAGATATATCTGTACCAAGGGTTAGACAAAGAGATGAGGAAGATGTGATCATCAGGGAATGATTTGGTGACCTCTTGAGTCTCCCTCCTCATTCTCAACTAGAAACTCTAACATTAATTCGACGAAGATCAAATATTTCTTAGATTTGGCTAAGGAAAAATCCAAGTCCAATTCTTGAAACACCACAATCCATTTGTTGTACTTCCCGTCGACAATTTTCCGATTCAAAACATATTGAAATGGATTAACAACGGTGACGACAGTTGTCTTACGCAACAAAATATAATGACGAAGACATCGGACATCATGAAATGTTGCCAAGGCCAATTTCTTCACATGAGAGTACTTAATCTTGGGACGTAACAAAGTGTGACTCAAGTAGTAGATGACGTGCTCTTGGAACTCATCATCTTATTGCACCATAACCATGCCAATGAAGGATTCAACTGCCACCAAATATAATAAAAATTCTCGATTATAATCAGGGGGACTCAACAAAGGAGTCAAAAATAAGGATTTATTTAATACGTTAAAATAATGTTGTGTTTCTTCATCCCAACAGAATGGGACCCCTTTCTTCAAAAGGCACATGAATCCTTTCGTGATATTGACATAGTTTGGCACAAACTATCAAAGGAAATTTGCATTTCCTTGTAGGCTTTGAATTTGTCGTATTGTATGTGAGGGAGGAAACTAATTTATTTCCTCAATCTTTAAGGGGTCAACCATGATCCCTTTTGTTGAAATGATGAATCCCAAAAGACGTCCACAAGTCACTCAAAAAATGCACTTATGCAGATTCAATTGGATTCGGTAGTAATGACACCTTTCGAAAACAAGGTGGAGGTGTAACAAATGTTTAGCTATTTTTCACGAATGAGATGTAAGATCATCCAAATAGGCCTCCACTATGTGCTTCAAATCATGGAAGGAAAAAATCATGGCTCACGGAAACGTGGCTCCAACATTTTTAAGGACAACTTTTTTATAAGTGAAAGTTCCCCATGGATAGATGAAATTTGTCTTGTGTTTGTCTTCCAGTCAGATCTCAATCTAGTTATATCCGGAAAAACCATCCATAAATGAAAATATTTCACTCCTTGCGTACTCATCTAAAATATGATCGATAAATGGCATGGGGAAGTTATATTTCCAACAAGCTTTGTTCAAGTCCCGAAAATCCATGCATACATGAATCATGCCTTGCTTCTTATCGACCAGAATTGGGTTGGAAACCCATTCTGTCAAAGGGACTGGATAGATGAACCTGACTTTGAGTAACTTCTCTACCTTGAATTTAGTCGTTGCTTCCCTCCTAAGATTTACTGGTCACAGCTTTTGTCGAACTGATTTGACATTCTCATAGGTTTGAATATCGTGTTGAACTATCCGAGGATCTATGCCAGACACCTCCTTGTACGAACAAGAAAACACATCTCAAAACTCTTTAAAAATCATCGTATACTAACAAATCTCGTCTTGAGAGAACTCCGCTCCAAAGAAGACATTTTCAATGATGTTAGGGTTCCTAGAAATGTTAATCATGACAGTTTCTGAGAAATTTCCAAACGTAGGTTCTTTTCTTTGAAAAAGGCTACCACTACCAAAGAAAACTATAATGAAAAACAACTTGAATGCTAGTTAACTGAATCTCTTCCTTCAATGATCACAAGCAAGGGTTCAAGAAAAGAAGAAACTTGACAAACAAGTATGTTTTTTGTCTTTCCGTCTAAAAGAAATGAAATGCAAAACAAATGAAATTTTCTTTTTCTTTTATAAACAAGGAGAAGCGGGTATAGAGAAAGAAATAAATCAACCAAGAGTAACTAAAAACTCAAAAATACTGGACACGCAACCCAGGCAAACAAGATTGACCTCTCAATCAACCCAACAACCTTATAAACAAGAACTAACTCCAACAAAAGCAAGATATTTTCTTTTTATGTGATTAACAAGTTTTCAAGGACTTTAGAAAGTAGAAAGAAACAAGAAAACCACCCAGGAGGCTTAGGAAAAGATGAAAGACCAACCTAAACTTCCAGACTGTGAGATGGATTCCTCAAAAATTCTCAATTTTACACAAGTTCGTGACTGTTTGCATAAGGAATCACGGATATCTGCGGGTCATACAGAGGAAAAACACAGATGTCCATGAGTTATATAAGGGACATTCATGGATGGGATATAAATTTTTGAAAATTTAAAATCCACTTCAGAAAGGGGGTTTCTAGAAACTTCAACAAAAGTTTCTAAGAGGCTAAAGCTTTAAAAAGAAATCTAATAAACACAACAAAACCACAAAAAACAAGAGAAAACATGAAACCCTAAGAAATGACCCAAACTAGGAGAATCCCCAGTATGACCACCAATTCTGATTAAGGGATTTTTCCCTCGTGAATTTGGTTCAAGTCACAATAGAGCAAGATTGAAATGAGAAGATTGAAATCTACCCTCACAAGTAAGCATGCAAACATGAAATAACTACCTTTTCACTAGGAGAGAGAAGGGAATGGAGAAGGAGAAGAATTTCACCTTAAATCCTTCGTTCGATGTCGATCCCCACTCTAGTTTCTTGAAGAGATCCTGGTCTCTACTGGAACCAACCTGCAATAAGAAACCAAGATAACACTACAACAAGGTAGTTATAGGTTCGAGAAGCATATGTCAAGTGTATAAATAAAATCATATATGAACAATAACAACATATAACATTGCAATGAAGACAATATAGGAGGGAAAGATATCTCTTATATTATTGACAATATATGAAAGTTGGTTACAATATGTTTCGACTTCCGGCACTACTTTGGAGCCGACCGCCCAGGTTCTTCCACAAGTCCTTCGAGCGTCAAATCAGAAACTAGGATCTTCCTCACATAACCCAATAAGGATAGGATCACACCTTATGTGATCCAGGTGTATATCGATGGCCACCCACCTTTTCCAACTGGCTCAAAACAACTTTCTGGCAATTTTGGCAATTTACTATTTTTAGCAGGTTTTAATGTCTGGGGCCATTTTGAGGGCCTAAATGAAGGTTTTTCAGGATCTAGGTTCTCAATTATAGCCAAAGGAATAATTTATTCCCCAAAATGAATCTCCTCGATGATACCTTTCCAACGAGCTATCATATGCCTAAAACGGAGATCGTATGCAAAAGTTACGACCCCGAGAAGTTGATGTACTAACTTACCCAAACGGGGCCCACATGACTTTTGGCACTTCATCTCCTAGGGTTAGATTTTTGGATGTCTAGGACTTTTGGCATTCCTGTTTATTGTAAAAAGGCCTTCAGAGCCTCATTGTAATCATCTTCTTGCGAATGCGAGTAGCCGTCACATCTCTTCTTAGAGATAAGCTTCCACCATTCTAGCGAGTCTTTCACTCTGTATTTTTACAGTCTCTGTACATTTATTTGATTAATAGATACCGCATATTACTATATATCTGTGTTTATGGTTGCATCTCTAATACATTTCTGTTATATTATTGAATATCTGCAATATCTCTGTGCATTTCTTTATTATATCTCCGCTCTCATTTCGTGCCGAAGATAATCCGGATCATTATGTCTATATAGGAGAGGAAATAATACTGGAAAAGGAGTTTCCAGGCCAGGGGATACTACTCAGAGCATGAAAGGATTAGGGAAGCTTTCTAAATATCCAAAACATAACCTCGCACCATAAGACTTGTCCTCATCTTTTCCCTCAATGGTGTTTTTATACTAGCCCAAAGAGGTTGGGGAGGTTGAAATCCATTTAGTATGGGCTCATGTATGTTGGGAAACGAGCCCAACCGAAAAGCCCACCCGAAATTGCGGAATTATTTTATTTTTCATGATTTTTGAGGGCATTTGCGGGCTGCAAGCTTTCAAGGTGCGGATGTCTGCATGTTGCATAAGGGAAACTTGTAGATATCGACAAATGTCAAGTTTTTTTGATGGATTGATGAGGAAATCTTGGGAGTTTCCTTAGAAAACTAGGAAAAGGGTAAGGCCAAGTCACAAATGCATAGGTGTGGAAATTTATGCTATAATAGGAATAAAAGGGAATAACTTATGTAAAATGAAATACATGGAGGAGAAGTGTGAGGTCCACATATAAAATTTGAGACCTTCATTATATAATTTAAAATAATCATGAAATCATTCCTTATTGGATATGGAATGATCTTTATTAACATATGACCTCACTTCTTTCCAATTGATAATACTATTACCCCATCACATAAACCATGATTATTGTCATACCAAATATAAGAGGCATGAACCAGTTTTACCATCACAATTCCATAACAAAAATTTCCAACCATTCCATGATGTTAAACAACAACTGATAAAACAAAATCTTATACATGTATTATTTGACCAAATCTCAGTTGGACTCAGAATATCTTAACCAAAATTCTCACTAAACTGAGGGAAGCATGAGGAAAAGTCGTAGGTCGATTGGAAATGTCATCATGAGTTTGAAACAAAAGACATCAGTTCAAAACTATAATTGTAGTTATAGAGGTAGGTTTACAACCCATGCTTTCAGGACTGTCATACTTAGACTTAGTTCAAACACATTTGATTTAACTGTGAAACCCTACTTTTCTTCATGCATGAGAAAATTTTAACTCATGATTTCGAAGTTGTTCTTAGTGGAATCAAATCTATGCTATAAATGATTGCTTGAGCCACTAGGGTGTTTCATTTATCCAAGTGTTTCTTGTTTCTGTTACAAATTTAACCTACAACCATTAGGGCTGTATAAAACCCTAACCAAACCCTTCAATAACTCCTAATTTAACCATTGAAAATTGCCTAAAATCTGCCCACATAATCTACTAAGTACAACACATTTTTTGAAAAGTTTTGAGAAAGTGTTAGTGGTTAAATATCTTTCTGTAATGACAAGTTATTTACATCCATAAGGCTGATAAATATCACTGCAGTTAGATTTTTATGACAACCTTTCTTTTTGTGCTAAAGTCTTGTTCTATCATTGTTGAGCTTAACTAGTTTTTACTAGCTTGTCTCATGCTTATTCAATTAGACTTTTCGCAATTATATTGCAGCCCTTATTATCTATTATGTGCTAATATATATCATTTATTATTTATGCAATTAGAGATAACAATCTTAACTTGCTTGTCCACCTAACATTACTATATGCAAGTGTGGCTTTTCTTGTGTCTCGGGAAGGTACAAACACCCTTTGTAGGCACCCAAAGACTTGGAAACCTTAAACCACACGGAGACGAGTCATCAAAGCCATATTTATTATTCCATCATTGACCTTTAGGGGGATACTTATTTTCTTTCCCTTCCATCCATCCAAATCCCCCCAAGGTCATCGATATCACCTCCCTAGAGTGACCTAGTCACCCTCGAAGTGTGGGACCTATATCGAAGTGATATTGGGTATAATGTCCCTTATTTGTTTCCATTTTGGTGGTTGGGTCAGGATTTGCGCAACCTACAACTTGTGTGATAACAGTTCCTTCATCTCTAAGGTGATGGGAATACCTGCCCAAGGTGACAATGGGTAGGTTTTCTCTTAATTGTTGCCATTTTTTGGTTAGGTCAGGCTTTTCCCAACCTAAAACTTATGTGATAACATGTTGGAAACATAATATGTTAGGGTTATTGTATTATTCACTTGACAAGGAATATGAAAAGTGGCAATATGAAAATTCGTGTATATGAAATAGAGAGTTCGAGAGACCTCTTGGAAGATGAATCCAATGGTCACAGATCATGTATTTATACATGTATCATATTAATAAAATGTATTCCATGTGCATTCCAACAATGGTAACAGTGGTATTAGAGTGCCTATAGTTCTTAGGGTCTAAATTAAGCTATGATTGTTTTCCATAGTGGGAAATGAGGACAACGTGTTGCTGCTGAGCCAATTCTTACCTTCAAGTTTCAATCTCTTGTGTGCATAAACGTCCCTATGCCTGCAAGTCTTTTTGTCTACATGCATATCTATTTCCCACATGTAGATACTCTCAGAAACCTAACCCTAATCTATCAGTAGCTAGAATAAGATTTTTGGCATTATTCTTGCTTGGGGTGCGAGAGATCTCGTGGGACACTGCTCAAATTCATGTTGTTGAGTGACTTACTAGCATTTCTGAGATGGTTTTGAACCTCCTTCCAACTTTACATTGTATAAAGAATTCTAATGAACCAATGATTGGCATTAAGGCATTTGACCGCCATTAGAGGAAAGTAACTACATTTTTTTTTTTCTCTTGACCACAACAAAGAGAAAAGGAGAGGAGTTAATGGATTGAGGAAATTTTTTACCCTCAATCAATCATGGGTGGCTGGGCAATTCCTTTGTACTAATTGGATTTTTGGTGTTTGTTTTCTCTGCCCAAATTTGTTCTGTGTTGGACGCATAATTAAGCTTGATAGAGTTTTTGTAGCTCTCGATCAATTGGAAATGGTTTTTTTTTTGTTCTCCCACTTTTGTTGAAGACAAGAAGTGGTTTATGCATCCAAAGTTCTCATATTGATGATCCATGTTGAGTTAAAGGCCGAAAAGCACATTTTTCAAAATAGAATCACATCCAATCGGTTATATAGGAATCAAACTGCATACATCTTCGTTTAAATCTATGGAAGACACAAACCCTGACATCCTGGGGATTATGCGGTAAGACTGTGCGCCTTCAAGGAATTTTTTTTGGATCTGTAATCGACTTTGTTGAGGATTCTGCCTAGGTGAACAAATTTCTCTCTCTCGAAATGTTGATGCTCCTCCACACTAACTCTTATTCTTCTTCAATTTTCTCATTTGGTGTATTCCAACCTCCCAATTTTCTTCTCTTTTCCCTCTTGGAGAGTGATTGGCATCCCTTCATTGCAGAATCCAGGAGACCCTGTATATCTTTGTCCTTCCCTGTTTTTTTCCTTCAAAATGATAGGCATTTCTTTTTCACGAACTTTTTTTCTGCTTGTTGTTTTTGTTTATGTTATGTTTTTGTTTATGTTATTGGTGCCCCAGCTATTGCAGCTCTTGTTTGAGCCAAAGATTCTCTTGTTTTCTGCTAGATATTTTTGTTGTACAACATTTTATTGTTCTTACCCTACTAAGCTTATATCTCTATTCATTTCTTGTCAAAAATTATCTCAATTTTAAAAATATATATGCACATATGACGAAGAAAAAAAAAAAAACATTCAAAACATCTCTATGTTATAACCATTGTTAGTCATCCTCGTACAACTCTCTCTATGTCAAAACTGTCATGTCCACCCTCGTATATGAGTAAGAAATAATCTCTTCTCAGGCCGCAACATAATAGAAATGAGACTGTCTGACCACGTGGTTCATGTGTATACGATCATATTTAACATAGGCTAATATGGTGGAGTGTTCATGTCCATCTCATACAATGGGTTGTTCTTATTTTGAACCAAACCCATATTGAAGGATATATTTGTGTAAGTGACGGTGGAAACTTACTCGGGTTGTGGCTAAGTGGTGGATGTTGATCCTTTGGACCTCTTTTCCTTTCTATTTCCCTTCCACAGTCATTAAAGTTTTTTAATCAAACTAGAAGAGACCAACAGACTCAAAGCATCAATGACACATTCAATCCTAAAGATCAATTCAACTCTAGAATCAAAATAACTTGCAATAAGTCTTTTTGTAAGTTTACTTTTTTGAAATTAAGTTGAATTATATTGTAAATGGGTGCATTTTGAGTAGAATCCAACACTCTCCATTTTCTAAGTTTTAATTGTTGAATCAATTGTTAAAGGGTGGAATTGCAAGAAACCCTTTGAGGTCTAAGTTAGTCTTTAAATTAGCTTGAATTGAAGAATTATTAGAGCTACTGAATACTATAATACTCTCTACTGGAAACAATATAGTCACAATTGACAAAACAACTCTCACTGATGTTTTAATATGTTTAAGAACACAATCAAATTTATCTATCTTGAATCACAACTCCAACATGATGAAATACCACAAAATAATCAACATCCTCAACTAGTCCTTGTTCAGAACAATTCTCTTTTTGAAAATATCTGAAATGACATCTGAGGCATTGGCCTAAGGAAGTAGGTAGGTAGGTATGATTAATGAAATTCTCTATATAGTGAATTCATGATCTCCCTAGGAATTATCCTTCCAAACAACAAAGGAGTTGGTAACTCGTATCATATGGTTTCCTTGGATTCCACTCCCCATAGGGATCGACAAAATCCCTTTGGTGTATTATAGTTTTGATGTAACTTCAAAAACCCAGTCGAAGGTCAATTTATTTGTGTTACTTGCACCTGTGACCGACTTCTATGAAGTACTTTGGGTGGTGTTTTCACTTCTCCAATCAAGAAACTATGTTCTCCGAAGAGATTGTTGATAACACTGAGTGAGTGAGATGAGGATTTCTGAAATAATCCCTAAATAATGCATAATTATTTCTTTATTTCTTAATCTATGTAATTTCATTACACTTTTCCTCTCTTATCTTATGGATGGTGTGCAATCGCTATTAGAGATATTGCTTTATCCCTAATCGATCCAGAATCTCACTCGGATATTATATAAAGATCTATCTCATTCTTTCTTTTATTTGACAATAATTCCTATCAACAGTGTGCAGATGATCAAATCAATGAAGCTACTTTGGAAGTAGATTCAAATGAAGATGAAGTTTGTCATAAACAATGTTTGCTTGCACTTTCAAATCCCATCATCAAACCTTGAGAATAAATCATCAAAAACAAGCGTAGAATAGGTCTTGGATACAAAATGGAAGTGACCTCTCACATTCTAGACTATTCCAAACCAATCTAGTTCTAGAGTGTTGCATTCCTTCAAGAAAATTAATTTTCACTTGCTCTAGTTCCAGATCAGATTCCTAAATGCCAACATTGTCATTGAGTTGGCCACGTGGAAGATCAGTGTTTTGATCTTCATCCTTGTGAGCATTGTGGAAAGCATAATCATCCTTTAGAAAGATGTTCCAAATGTAAGAAAATTGCAAGAGTAAAGAATCATTATGGGTTGATCACTTCTTCGCAATGGTCATCAACAACCAAGAATATATATTGGTCATACCGAAGAATTCAATCTC
>ML791081.1:494278-516392 GCA_009831015.1 Picea engelmannii | reverse complement strand
TTCCCTTTTGACTTTCATCCCCAAGAATGGCCTTCAGATTTTGACTTGATAATTCACCACCTATCTATTTGAAACCTTTTCAAACCATTCTAACCCAAAAAATCCTGATCTGGGCGAAAATTTGGCTATTCTGGCCATGACAGACTTTCAACAACTAACTTACCTGAAAATCTGCTCCTTAGCTGTTGAAAGGCGCAACTTTCAACAGCTAACTGGTCATAAAATATCGATTTGCGCTGTTGAAAGCGGGCATATTTTTGAAATCGAATTTCTCGGTCATAAAAAATCCATTTTTCATGTATGAATAGTCGATCGACATCTAGAGACTCTAAGCTATCCAATGGTGTTTTCAGATCTTCATTTGGAGCTTGGGAAGGGATTGAAAAGTGCCCTGCAAGTTTAAGTATCATCCTTTCCATTTGCAATTCGAAACTCTAAACGGTCTCTTGTGAACAATGTCTGATATGGAACCAAAGATTTGATTTGATGTTGCCAACCCGGGAGTACAACCTCTGTTAGCTGTTGATAATCTTGACTTTCCTCAGCGCGCCTCTTTGTAAGCCCCTGTTAGCTGCGGAAAGTATGCACTTTCCACAGCGCACCGCTTTGTAGAAGATACTCCTTAGCTGCTGAAAGTGGGCACTTTCCACAGCGCACAAAGAATCTTTGAAAACACGTTAGCAATAGCCATGATATCCACTACAAAATTCAACCGAAAGAATGGTTTCATTTTGGGAGTTAACAACATGTATAACTATTTTTTGAGATTTATTCCGCATATTTTTTTGTTTAATTGAAAAAAGAACAAAGACAGGTATAACTATTTTTGAGATTTATAAGTCTTTTGCTTAATTTAACTTAAGTTAACCTTAATGTTCAGTGAACTTTCGACATGTTCTAACCCTAACTTAAGTTAACCTTAACGTTCAGTGAACTTTCGACATGTTCTAACCTGGTTTCCAATGAGCCTCCTTTATTGTTGTTCTTTGTCTTTATAGGTGACATGGTTCCATCACACATTTTATAGAGGAACAACTTTCATTTTAGATGTAACATGATCTCGATCCATGGTTTCATATTGTGTTTTTTTTATTATTATTTTGCCTTGTTTGTTATTATTATTTTGCCTTGTTTGTAAACATATGTATTGTTTCAATATTATTGTTTATTCATTTAATTTTGATTTATTATTATTATTATTATTTAAAACATGGATATCAAGCATGTTAATATATATTTAATGTTCTTTTAAAAATACAAATAATAATGATAAAATTTTAACAATAATAATTCATCACCAAACACTTTTAAATTAGCAAATTGAAAATTCAAATTTGTAAATAATATAAGCTATTAAATATGATTCAAAATTCAAATTTAAATTCAATAATAAAATACATTGATTCATAAATCATAAATGAAAGTTGAAACAAAAATAGTAAATGCATTGATCTCACAACCTACTTAATCAAATATGTTCATTGGTGGAATAACTCATGGGCATAGGTTATAAGTTATAACATGGATAACTAAAACTTTAGGTTTAGGCTTTACTATTTAGATTTTAAAATTCAATTGTGTTTAACATTTTTATTTATATATTTGTTTTTAAATTTTTAAATTTTTGTTTTTAAATTTTTTGTTTTGTTTTTTAAGCCTTTTTAAGGGTGCCATAACTTGTTAATTGATCATGATAGCGAGAAAAATATTATAAATTTCTCCTAAAAAGAAGACACCACAATTACCACTAAAAGCCATGCCTCTACTACAATATGGTATGCACTTGATAATGGTGGACACGAAACAATTCCAAAAATGCCTCCCAATAGGAGATGTCATATCAAGGGTTAAGCAAGAGGTGTGAACAAGTTGTGTTGGATATTGCTTGGAGGATAGGAGGATAACACAACAACGATTTGAGAAGATCAATTTTCCCTTTATATCAAACCAAGTGTTGTGGTGAATTCCCCCTACGGACAAGTGAAAACCCCCTTGGATCAAGACCCCTTCTTTGATCCAAGACCGAAGGGAAACAAATGGTAACTACTTTCCTTTTAGATCTATTTCGACAAATAGGATCTAGAAGAGAGAAATAAATGGCACACCTTTTTACGATGGTTGTCATCGCTGCTCCAGCCTTTTGACCTTGATATCCAAGCTCCTAGGTGCAAGAAAAGATCTGCAAAAGAACAAGACGAGATCCCTTTCTTCCACACTATAATGTTAAGTAAAAATAGATCTATCTACGATGATTTTCACAACAATAGACATGTAAACATTTAAACACAAACATGAAAGTAATAGACAAAGTTATATATTAATGGAAAACAATAATGAAGCACTTACAATCAAAGTTGATGTTGCAGTAGCTCCTCCAAGCTCTTCGTTCCAACCCCTTGTATCTCACACAACCATAAGTATGATGTTCTTCAATTCTCTGCGCCTTTCACTCAAGCATGACCCTCATTAGATAGTGGTTTGAGGTATAACAACTTTGAGATATCTTGGGAAAATGGTTGAGGATTTAGCTCATGGAGTTGGGATTTGGTGCCTAGGATGGAGCAAAGAGATATGGCTTGAATCCTTGACCCAAACAAACTCAGATCTCCCAAAATCTTGCCCATAGAAAAAGGTGGAACGGTTGCAACCTCTTCATCACTCCCTTAACACACAGTACAGGGTGACTATCGCTCCCTAAGACACTCTAGGGGGGTGATAGTTCATATTTCATCACTCCTTGTGTATGGGAAAGGGGGCGATGATCCTCAAGTATGGTCAAAATATTAAGTAAAAGTGTAGATTTTCGACCTCCAACCAATAGGTTTCTCTTCCAATTTGTCTAGGGGATATATTATTCTTTTTTTCATGGTGACGAAGTTGCGACATTTGCAAAAGTGTGACACTTTGGTCTATAGCATATGCAACACTTAAGTATGATATTTGGTGATGTGACACTTACGATACTTAAGTGCGACTCTTAATAATGCACCACTTGCGACACTTATGATACTTACGACACTAAAGTGCGACATTTGGGAGTGCGACACTTAGGTGTGTAACACCAAGACGTGGTCTAGAGGCAGACGATATGCAGAGAGACATGAATTGGAGCTCCGCAAATAGTTGTGATCTCCTAGGGATGAGTGCCCACTTCCACACTGTAAGAAAGATCAGGTAGAAAACAAATCTGAGATAAACGATCTGTAGAAAACAAACTGTGATTCGAGGTAGAGAAATATTTCAACCCTTCCTCACTCTGTTCCTCAGGATTCGAGTAGTAAAGAAAATTGATGGCAATTCTAAACCCAATATAGGCCAACTATAATTGGCGACACATGCATAATTCAACGCTGAGAGGGGTTTGAAAAACCTCCAAAATTTAGCTCCATGCACATAATACAGATCATATTGGATCTGTAAAAACAAGCTTGCGGAAGATCCACAAAAGTCGGGATCCCAAATTTGAGATAATTGAGCCCACACCCGACCAAGATATGTGAAAACATGGCCATATATGAGTCAATGGGCCACAAACCAGAGGTGAAACGAAAAAAAATCACACAGTTGAGAAAATTAGAAAACAATAGGACATGTATACAACTACTCAGAAAACAAGCAGGGTAGGAAGCGCCTACTTTGATACCATGTAGAGATCTCAGGATCAAGTCGAAGCATGAATGAGCCTCATACTAACAAAGAATAATCTATTAATCTGAATGAATAAAAATACATGAGAGGGTCTTCATTTCTAGGAATGAAGAGACCCAACAAATAGCTAAGAACAATTGTTTAGTTGAGAGCCTTCATAAGCTTACAACTCACACAGGTTGGATGTGTTGGAAAGCACCAACGCCAACACTACCCCATAAGCGAAACATAGGTAGAACTAAATAAAACAAAGATGGGTCTCGAGAACAAGGCCTGGTGAGGTACCCACATACAAACTCTCATAAACAAAGAAAAGGAGAAAAACTCGTAGGATAAAAACTCCTCTCCAAAAGAGAGTCAATCTCCAATGCACATTCTAAACTGTTGAGGCAATGAGAGTTGAATGCACACCCCCAAAATAATTTGATCCTCTAGAATTTAGTCCCAACACAAAAGGCTTGATGAGGTACTCATTTACAACCGATAAAACATCATATGTTGAGTGTCCCTATGGACGCCAATCCATCTCATAGGAGTGCATGGGTCACTAGCTGCTGCAACCGCTAAGTCAATGTAGGAATTAGTGTTGTGTAGAAGGCTCACTCTGAAGACGCTTGATCTTGATCGAACATTGTGAGCAAAAAGTCACCTGAGGAAGCATTGCATACATCCCCCCACAATTTTGAATTGAGTGTGATGGAAATGGATGTCACCACTGATGACTAAAGTATGGAGTATGAGTTAAATGCGACAAAGATGCAAAACAACCTAAGCAAGAAACACTCCAATGTGGCAATCTCCAAGAGACTACGAAACAATGTAGTACATGGAGACAAATTCTTGGTTACACTCCTAAAATTATCTACACCAGTGACACACAATCCACTACTCAAAGGTGAAAAACGAGAGGTACCATAAATATCCATCATGGACAACAATCCTTGATACGGGTCCCGACAAACAAGGCCATGCTAGGTATCCATTTACAATAGAGGAATCAACATATGTTTATTGAGCTCACGATGAGAAAAATAATCTCAAATAAACAAATCATTACGGTGTGCAACAACTCACTGGAAAGAGTGGAATGCTCTTTGCAACTCCTCAAACAAAGAAAATGGATACTTCTTTTAAGATATATGGCGAAAAATTGGTCTCCCCTAAAGCAATCAAAGACACAACCCAACGTACCACAATTGTTAATTGATCATGACAATGAGGAAAATATTATAAATTTCTCCCAAAAAGAAGATGCCATAAATGCCACTAAAAGCCATGCCTCTTCTACAATACGGTATGCACTCGATAAGGGTGGACATGAAACAATTCTAGAAATGATTCCCAACAGGAGACATCATGTCAAGGGTCAAGCAAGTGGTGTGAACACTATCTTCAAATCTAGAATCATCTAGGTGGTTGCACATGTGAAGAAGGTTTGCGCTGGATATTGCTTGGAGGATAGGAGGATAACACAACAATGATTTGAGAAGATCAATTTTCTCTTTATATCAAACCAAGGCACGATCTAGAGGTGGACAATCTATAGAGAGACATGAACTGGAGCTCCACAAATAACTATGATCTCCTAGGGATGAGCACCCACTTCGACACTATAAGAAATATCAAGTAGAAAAAAAAATGAGATAAATGATCTACAGAAAACAAACTACGATTCGAGGTAGAGAAATCTTCCAACCCTTCCTCATTCCATTCCTTAGGATTCAAGCAATAAATAAAAATGAAGACGATTCAAAACACGATATAGTCCAACTATAACCGATGACACGTGCAAAATTCAATGTTGAGAGGGGTTTGAAAAACCTCCAAATTTTTTCTCCACGCTTAGAATACGGATAAGATCAGATCTATAAAAACAAGCTTGCAGAATATTGACAAAAGCCAGGATCCCATATTTGAGATAATCAAGCCCACACCCGGACAAGATCTGTGCAGACATGCCCATATCTAAGACAATGGGCCACAAACTAGAGGCGAAGAAAAAAAATCACACAAGTGAGCAAATTAGAAAACAACATGATCGATATATACCTGCTCAGAAAACAACCAGGGAAGGAAACTCCTGCTCTGACACCATGTAGAGATCTGGGGATCAACCCAAATCATGAATGATCTTCATACTAATAGAGAATAATCTATTAATATGAATTAATAAAAATACATGAGAGGGTCTTCATTTATAGGAATGAAGAGACCCAACAAATAACTAATAATAGTTGTTTAGTTGAGAGCCTACGCAAGATTACAACTCACATAGCTAGATGTGTTGGAAAACACCAACGCTAACAAATTTATGAAGTAATTTTCCTCCATGATAAAACGCTCTGCCTTCCTTAAGCTAAATTACTATGATAACAATGCAAATTTTTCCCTCCAACAATGATTCATATCAGATGTTAATGATTGGTTTACCGCCTTTCCATTATTTTCATTCAATGGTGATAATATGGTATCAAACAAACATAATGAAAAGTCAGTAAGTCGATCATTGAATTACTACATGGTGCATAGAGTAAATAGTCTCTCCATTATCTATATAGCGATTTTCATTCTACAAACTAGATCACAGGGTAATTTCAATCCAAGATCAATTATTTTTTTCTTTTCCCAGGACAACAATTCAGAACATGGTGGTGTCCAAGAAGAGGCTGGAAATACATGAAAAATGTTTCTTTTCCTTGAAACAGTTGTTGCTTTAATTCCATGCATTTATTATTTCTCTTTCACATTCATTCTTGAAATTTTCCTCTCAATATGCCTGCATTGCCTTCTAGGGGCCATACACCATGCATCCATAACATTTCAATCTTGGAAGTTGGTGGTTTCTCTTCTATATCACCAGCGAGGTTGCAACATCATTTTCTTTTTTCTTTAACAGTTGGGAAAGAATGATGCAGTCCTTTCCTTGGTTCATGAAGAAATGGCCATTCAAAATAGAATAAATCTAGAGGCAAAAGAGTTTAATCGCTTAATCATATGACAAGGAATTGTAATAGGATGTGATTAACTTGCAAAGGAAAAAGAATTGTCTTGAGGCAATAATAAACTTATGGTGATAACAAGAAATAATATAAGCATAGAATCAAATTCCTCATTGGTTGGAAGGCATACATGGCTACTAAGTCATGGTTGCTATGTTTTAATAAAGTTTACTAGAGTTATTTGAGTTATTAAAATAACGTTAATTAACTAGAAATTTATAAAAAAAGTGGTGTATGATTTCTTCCACTATGTTGAGGACCTTAGTTATTTATTACCTTGTTTCGTTATTTTTCTTTTGATTGATTAAATTAGATTGGTTCACTGTTATTTTCTTCTATGGTTCAAATTCTTTCATTCCCGATATCTAAATCGGGCCTGACCCTGAAATTGGACCTCTTCTTCACTTCTCTTACTTGAGTCAACCCCAAATTTGGGAATCATAATTGGGCCCTCCTGTCATAAACTTTGGTGTGGGAGAGTCTCAGTTTTGAAATCGATCTTGATCTCCTAATCAATGTCTTCTTGCTCTTCAAATATTTTATCTTCTTCAAAATTTCGAAGAAGTCAAAAACATCTCTAGCCCAATTCCTTAATCGACCCCAATCTCAAAATCCTGCCTTCTTCTCACCTAGTTGATGTTGCCTTGCCTTGATTTTTAAATCCATTCCAATATTTGAATTGGACCCTATTGACATTGTTGGCTTTTGGACTTGTTCGATGTGTTTTTGTTTTCTTTTTCTTCTTCGAACATTGTTTGATGATCGAGCTAGATATCCAAAATTGGGTCCTCTCGACACCAACTTAGTGTGGATAAGTCCTTATTTATTTTTAACAATGTCATTTCATAGGTATGAATTTCTCAATCGGTCCCAATGGGAAATTCGGGTCACCCCTCAACAAACTCATATCTTAATTGTTTTATCAGCCCCATATTTCTAAAATCGAGCCTGCCCTCGCCTAATAGTAGTGTTACAAGGTCTCAATTTTCAAATAGGCTTGATCCATAAAACACGCTTCATTCGATGTCGGGATATCACACACATGATTTCTGTTTAAAATTTAAATTGGATACTTAAAATGCATAATTTTAATTAATTCCCCTTTAATGTGCATCCCATCTCAGCCTTATTCGACGATGCTACAACTCAAACTCATTGCCCTTTCGAATTTGGAAATAAATGCATCCCATTCTTGGTCTTTTGATTTAAAATTTCACAATTGTATGTGAAGCTCATTCGTTCAAATGATTTATGCATCAAAGATACAATCATAATTCCTTCATAATGCTCAAAATCCAATTTAATTCAAGAACTCCACCACTTGGGATAGAGTAGTTGTTTATCAATTTCTTCTACCAGGTATTTAATTTCAAGATGCTTTTGGTTTGAATTACCAATTTCTTGAAAGGAATGTTCATTTCAACATTTCATCTAGTTTGATCATACACCAAATTCAAATTTTATGTGCTTTTATCTTAATTCACTTTCTATATGAAACTCCATTTTCTTGTTTTCCCCTGCACATTAACTAGTAAAAAAAATGAATTTGAATTATGCTTCCCAAAGAAATTTTAAAGAAATATGACAATGTCCTTTGCTTGAGGTAGGATCAACATTTCCATCCCTAAAAGTTGGTTCTTATTCTAATTTTATAAGATTGGTTGTTTTGTGCATTTTACGTGGTTTTTTCAAGTAAACCATGCATTTCTTATTTTGTATTACACTAACCTACAAATATTTTCACAAAACTGTTGAAAAGGGGAAGATGACAAGAGGAATCAAATATAGATCAATTGAAGACCAAATGGAGTTTGTAAGGGAAACAATGTCAGCTAGTGAACATACCCTCACCACTATAGATTCTTCAAGAAGGAAAAAGTCGACAAAAGGTAAGTAACTAGTCATAGAAGCCCAGGCTACCAGAGATACTAAATTGCTCGTTCTTGTAGACATGACATACACTACTGAGTTTAGTGGAGCTCATGAATACAATTAAGTGTTTCAATTAATTGAAAATGGAGGGCTTAGGAATGATGAAAACCTAGATGAATGGGAAGAAACAAATATTTCCATAGCACAAAATCTAAATAAATCCCTTATCCACTTTGCAACAGTTAGATCTCTAGTGATGCCTTACGAAAAAATTATTGGATACTTAATTCAACATATAGAGGTCAACACAAGAACAATCCTTAATGGTCAGGGAGGATGTATTGGATCCTTCGCCTCATCTAACCTTGAGGCCTATTAAAAACTATCCAAAGTGGAAATTCACTTCACTAGTGATTGGCTGGAAGCTTTCATGCATGAAGATAACTGCTATGATATTTTGGTTGATTGGTATGAAGAATGGGGAACTTTCAAATATTTAAGCATCAAACCATTCCTAACCACACACCTCCGGTTAGGTTACACCTAGGAAGCTCAATTGATCTACACAATATTGGGAGAAAAAGATTCAACTCATGTGAAACTAGGTTGGGTTCCAATTTTACATGAAATCACTAAAGAAGGTAAAGTTTTCAACTGGGATTCTTTCCTTTAAATTTCACTTGCAAAAGCCATTGATAGACCTCAAATTGGTTTTTCTTTAGGATTCACGAAATTCTACATGTCCTCCTATTTGTTAGATTTAGTTTGTGATTCTAACACATTAATAGGGTTAGGTTGGTCTTGGACTCCAAATCAACCTCCTCTTCACATCCATTGCAAATATTTATGGAAGGAAAAATACCATTACCAATATACACTTATTTGTGACAATTTTTTGGCACCATTATATGAACTTATTCTTTGAAACCATGCCCAAGGATATCTCTAGAGGCATTGGAGGTGATGGAAAACAATGGGGATTGGTATTTGTAGGAATGCTATGCATATATCAGGATCTATGGTGCCACAGATGCACCTCACACATTGCCAGCCTATGTGCCAAATAGGTTGCTCATTCAGGAGATCAGATACCTAACATCTTTACTTGGATTCAACACTTTTTTGATAAAACACCAAAAGAGATTATGCCCAACCTATCCTCTGTATATAGGAATTTATGGGATAAAAAAATACACCTAGTCTAGGATGGAAGGGGAAAATATTATGGCTTACCATTTCAATTTAGAAATATCCCAAATGCATGACCCCCCTTGGAATTATTGCAAGGGAAGGTCAGAGGTGAAGGTCTCTTTCCTTATCAACAATAAGAAAATTTGGTTGAGAAACCTTATAAAATAACAATTACATATATAAAGGTTCTGGAAAAACTACAAGTAATTGCTGAGGAGAAGGAAAGGAAAATAAAGGAATAAGTTGTAAGGGATATTGTTGAGAGAAAATCTGATCTGGATTATTTTTGGCACGAAATGAGAGTGGAGATATAATAAAGAAATGCACAAAGATATCACAGATATCCAATAATATAACGGAAATGTATCAAAGATGCAACCATAAACACAGAGATATAGTAATACAAGATTTCTATTAATGAAATAAATGTATAGAGACTGTAAAAATACAGAGTGAAAGATTCGCTAGAATGGTGGTAGCTTATCTCTGAGAAGAGATGCGACGACTACTTGCATTCGCAAGAAGATGGTTACAATGAGGCTCTGAAGGCCTTTTACAATAAAAAGGAATGTCAAAAACCCTAGACATCCAAAAACCTAACCGTAGGAGATGAAGCACCAAAATTCATGTGGGCCTCGTTTGGCTAAGTTAGTACATCAACTTCCCGGGGTCATAACTTTTGCATACGATCTTCGTTTTAGGCGCACGATAGTCCGTTGAAAAGTTCTAAACGAGAAACACAACTTTTGGTGTGAGAAACATTGAAGGAACTTCCATGTTGCTCCCCGTTTTCCCAAAAAACGTCGTTTAGGGCCTCAAAACGACTCCGGAAGTTAAAAACTGCTAAAAATAGTAAATTACCAAAATTGCTAGAAAACTGTTTTGAACCAGTTGGAAAAGGTGGGTGGCCACCGATATCCACCTGGATCAATTGTCCCTCCTTAGGAATAAATGGTCTCCATTGCATTGAGTGTCCGGGGGAGAGGGAAAAGCGTTTGCTGAATCTGCATCTTGATGAGATGCTTGCCTTGTTGGAGAAGTTGCGCTGCTTAGCTTGTTGAAGGTTGTCATGAACATGTGGCTGGAAGGGTTGGACCTTTTTAACCAGTCTGGCTACATGAGATGCTTGTGTGCAGAAGGAATATTTTCTCTTTGCTGCAATCTTGTTGACCTGCTTCTGTTGGATAGAAGGTGCTTGGGCCGAGGCTGTAGTGGTTGTAGTATCCTTCTGTTCACCTTTTGAACAAATTGTGAAGAAGCTAAATTTTGTAGTATGAGATACTACCTTGTGGAATTCTTTAGGTGGAACAGTAGTCAGAACTACCTCCAGTATTCTGTAGAGATGACCCTTAGAGTAACAATGACACTACGAGGTCGAGACTCATAAATAGCATGGCGCTTCCACATATATGGTTGGCCCAAAAAAACATCACAGACATCTAGTGGGGAAACATCACATAATACCTCATCCTTGAAGGGTTGGATAGCGTATGACAATCAACATTGTTGGCTGACACAAAGATCTCGTCCTTGGTGAAGCCACCCGATGTTGTATGGCTGTGGGTGTGGTGTTGTCGACAATCCCAACTGTTTGACGACCTCTGCCGAGATGAGGTTCTTCTAGCTTCCGCTATCAACAATAAAATGCAGCGGGGTCCCCTTCACCCACATCTGTGAATGAAAAAGGAGCTCCCCCTCTTCTGGATATGTTGGTTCTTCTGGTTGAATTCCTGCAGTCATGACAATAGCAGTGGGGTTTGCGTCGATGATCTGTCTTTTACCAGTATTTTCAGAATCAGATTCAGAATCAGTGTTCGGCTCCTTGTCTTTGATCTCGACCACCAATGACTGTTTTGAGCGACATTCATCGGAGTTGTGCCAAGAGATTTTGTGGAAATCGCACCATTTTTCGATGTCCTTCTTTGTCTTCCTGTGAACCTTCTTTTCCTGTGGCTTGGAATGGTTTTTGGGAGACTATTTGTTAGGGACGTCTTTCTCATACTTTGGTTTTTGTGGATTTGCAGACTCGAACTCCCATTTGTTTTGGTGCTTAAATTTCTGCTCGATTTTAACAACATATTGATAAGCAGAACCGAGTGATGAGATGTCCAGAAAATCTATTTCAGTTTGAATGTATCTGTGTAGAGCCCCGCGGTATTTTAGAACCAGATTTCGCTCAGAGTATTTGATACCCAGCTTGGGGCGCAAGGTATGGAAGGTATTGGTGAACTCCAGAACTGCTTAGCCCCTCTCTTTCCGTAGTGTGGTCCATCTCATGTATTGGTCCTCATAGTTGCCAACGAGGTAATATTGTTCCTTTACCGCATCCACAAACAAATCCCAAGTGGGCTCGACCCCATATATTCCAGACTCCTCTATAGAAATTTGCTCCTAGTAAGTTTCCCACCAATGTTTGACATGGGGGAGAGCCTTAAGGAGCGCGAAGATGATCTTTTCTCTATCGGAAAAATTGTGAACAGAGAAATAACCTTCTAACAGATTTAACCATTTATCTAGGGCACCCGCATCTATCTGACCTTCAAATATAGGAATATCAAAATTGACCTGTACCTTAAAAGGCGAGGTGCCTCCAAAATGGCTTCTTGACAAAGATGTGCCTAATCCTATCAACAAGCGTTGAGGGATGTGGGAAAAATTCTCCATCATTTCATCCCTCTGTCACGTGAGAGCTTGCTCAAGCAACATATTGATATAATCATCTACTCTGCCGTTTTTCTTTTCTTTTTCCATTGAGGGTTTCTTGGGTGTGCGAGAGCGATTGTTCTCAAGAGAGACAAGCTCGAGACCCAACTTGCTATACTTGGACCTCGTCAGGGACATGCACTGAAAAACGATCAAGAGCAACCTACTCTGATACCACTGATCCAGATTATTTTCGGCAAGAAATGAGAGTGGAGATATAATAAATAAATGCACAGAGATATCACAGATATCCAATAATATAACAGAAATGTATCAGAGATGCAACCATAAACACAGAGATACAGTAATACATGATTTCTATTAATGAAATAAATGTACAGAGACTGTAAAAATACAGAGTGAAAGACTCGTTAGAATGGTGGTAGCTTATCTTTGAGAAGAGATGTGATGACTACTCACATTCGCAAGAAGATGGTTACAATGAGGCTCTGAAGGCCTTTTACAATAAAAAGGAATGTAAAAAACCCTAGACATCCAAAAACCTAACCCTAGGAGATAAAGCGCCAAAAGTCATGTGGGCCCCGTTTAGGTAAGTTAGTACATCAACTTCCCGAGGTCGTAACTTTTGCATACGATCTCCATTTTAGGCACATGATAGCCCTTTGGAAAGGTATAACCAAGAACTACAACTTTTGGTGTGAGAAACATTGAAGGAACTCCCATGTTTCTCCCCGTTTTCCCCAAAAATGTCGTTTAGGGCCTCAAAACGACTCCGAAAGTTAAAAACTGCTAAAAATAGTAAATTACCAAAATGACCAGAAAACTGTTTTGAGCTAGTTGGAAAATGTGGGTGGCCACCGATATCCACCTGGATCAAAATCCATCCAAGAAAATATGCAGGAGCAAGAAAATAAAATAATGGAATCATTATAAAAGATCAAGATAGAATCTAAACCCCTAAAAAAAATAGGTACAAAAGAAAGCTTCTAAGAAAGAAGAACTAGAAAATAAAAAGGAAGCAAAGTCTAAAGCCCAAGTTGAATTGGGAGCCAAAAAGGAAGAAGAAGAGAGAAAATATAAAGCTGAGGAAAAAGCCAAAGAATCAACAAGAAAAAAATTTGAAGCAAGGTTTGAAGAATATAGAAAAAAATGAACAATAATTGTAATGGCCCCACTTTGGGACATCATCGCAGTGTAGAGGTTTATGATGACTAGAGTAGCCAGATGGATGTTAGAGTGAGTACATGGGTTATTGAGAGGCATTGAGGGGTCCAGCTTGCATTTCTCATCATATTCCATCATTATGAGCCATTCCACACAGGTTGTCTTTGGTTCCGTTGCATTCCGACGATTTCCATGATTTTGACTATTTTGAGCTATAAGTTAATTAAATTCACTAAAGAGGTCATTTTGGGCACATTACTTGGAGGAACCTCTCAGTGTAATAGCTCATTGGAATCGGGAGAAGCAACACTGCAGGATGGGATGGTGAGAAGTGACTTTCAGTGGCCAGGGAAGCCACAAGGAGAGATAAGGAGATTTCCAGAGGTAAAAAGGTTAATTAATTAATTAAAGTGATTTAATTAATTAATTAAATGAAAGTCACTCTGGAGGGACAAGGTGAGCCAAAAAGTATAAAGGAAAGGCAAGGGCCTCTACTCATTATTCATGTATGATCATCTTTTGATATCTGGCTTCTGGCTAGTGAGTCCATCATTGGGGGTTTTGAGGGTTTTGACTTAACAAACCCTAGAGGACGATTTGGTGGTGAAAGATTCCACCTACCTTGTCCCAAGCTTGGTCTCAGAGATGCAATATGCTCCCACACCATTCTAGTTCCAGATCTACTAAGTTGTAGGAGGATTCCACATCAGTTACTTGTGCAGATAGAGAGAGGGCGCACCAGTTGGATGTTTCCAGCAAGGGGGGGACGCACCAATCTTGGAGAGAGATTCATTGCAGGTGATTGGCAGGGATTTTGGAGATTCTATAACCTGGGTATTCATTGCAGGGCTTTGGACATCAGATCTAGTCCATTCTTGAGGATTTACCATGGCTAGATCATCATCTATAGGTTGGGATGGCTTTGGGAGAGAGAGGATGATTTGGTGATTCAGTGATTTGCAGATCTAGGAGGCTATACCTCATATCTGACCTTGAAACTTCTTCCAGGGGTTTTTGATTGGCCGATCTATCATTTTGGAGAGTTTTAAGAGGTTTGGAGGTCTCATTCACCTAGGCCGAATTATCTAGGGTTTCAGGCATCCAGGGGGCGCACCATTCAGTGGAGGAGTTCAGATCCACAGGGTTTGAGAGTGACTTTGGAGATTTGGGCACCTGGGTTGTCCTTACAGTTGCCCGATATATCAGTTGGCATATTTCTTGGGGTGATTGGACACTTTTGGCAACAGGGCCGAATTGTTGAAGAGCTTCAACTATCGAGCAGGGTGTGGCACCTTCCTGCAAGGGGGTTTAGCATTCTTACGACCCAGATCTACTTGTATTCAGTCTTCATTATATATCTAGACTTTGGAGGCTTATTGTAGTCTTCTATTAGAGCATTTTGTAGCATCTCTATTGTCTATCTTCTTGGCCATCTGTTGAGCATTCCAGATCAACATCTTCATTGTAGTAGTTTTCTCTATTTCATGAATAAAAGAAGTTTTGAGATGTTTTGGCTGGTCTATCATATTGCGTATGGTTGAGGTATGTTCCATGGTTATATCTTCTTGTTTATTGCTGCAACACATATATAACACATCAGTAAACCCGAAGGCCAAAATCCAGAGGCCATCCTGCAAGTAAACACATCAAAACAAGTAGATCAACAAAGTGTTTGACGAAATGCCACAACCAAAAAAGTTTTAAAAGACACCCAAAACCGTGATGATCCTGGCATAATGGCTTGGGATCATTACAGTGGTATCAGAGCTTAAATCTTTCCAACCTTAGGGGTCTTTTATAGGGATAAATGGATAGTTGGAAAGAAATGGATAAGATAGCCTTTGAGATGACATGCTTGGAGATAACATATTCTGGCCTTAGTGAGGAAAATAGGGCTCTCATAACCTTTCCTCAGTATGTAGCCTTTAGAAATCCCAGTTGGAGAAAAGAGGATATTTTACATGGGATCATCATAGCAGATAAAAAGAGAAAACAAGTAGCTATATGGATGGAAGAACAGAGAAACTCCACGCCCAGTAGGAGCACACAACCTTGCTATAGTTGCAAGGGGTCGTGGGAACCAGATCATAGGTGCAAGGGTAAGGGTCAGGAGCGCATTATTGAGGCACACCATGATAGTGATGATGAGGTGTGTGAGGATGGAGCGATAGATGCTCCTCTGGAGTAGTCTGATGATGATAGTGACTCTTGCATAGAGGCTAGTGATAGTGACTCTTACAGAGAGGCTGATGATTCTGACACACTTGAGGAGGATAGTGACTCTTGTACACTTGTGGATACAAGTGATTATGGCACGCTTGGGGAGGATGATGACCCTTGTGTAGTGGATAGGCAGCTGGAGGGACAGGACGATAGTACCAGTGTATCATAAGACATATCACATACCATTGATGACCTTACACCCTAGCAGAGTGGTGACACTAGTGAGGAGTCTCATGTGTTAGCACCTAGAGATGATGAGCTTCCTATGATGGCCGTGACACATATGTCATCCTTCCAGACACCCCTGATAGCCACGTCACATCAGGAGGTTAGTGGCATGTCAGATAGAATTGATGAGCCTTGTGTGAGGGATGCACACCCCAGACATGTAGATCCATCAATCCAGGAGGAGATGCAGGGAGTATAGACAGGGGACCTTACACATACAGATCGACCAAAGGAGATTGAGACACAGTTTTTGAAGACTCCATTAGTTGAGCAGATTGTGGATGTTGACAGGTTGATGGGACACTCACTTCCAGGATCGGCCTGCATTGATGAGGATGCACTCTTTAGCAGTCAGGATGACCATAGCACGTGTCTGGATACATCTACATGGGATCCAAGCGCAGATGATAGTAGCAGGGTGAGTGCACAGGAGGATACAACTGCTCATATAGGATACAATGTGATTTAGAGTTAGATAACACCTACTGATGGGGTGTAGTGGCAGACAAGAGGACCCAACAACACAGTAGATAGTGGGCAGTTCAACACGTTATCTTATGCAGAGAGTGTTTTTGGGGACTCTAGAGTTGACACTAGCAGGAGTGACAGTGGCAGTGAGGGATATGAGGTGGCACCTCAACATGACCATGATCAGGAGTCACACCACTTAGCAGCACAATTGAGAGTCAGTGAGGATATGATCATGGTAGCCACCAGGCGTAGTGATGACATACATGCATTGATGGAAGATTATTGTTGGAGAGAGTAAGTGGCACATGGTAGTGCAGATGAGGGATTTGACATGGATGACTTTCATACTCTCAGGGAGAGAGTATCTATGATGAAGACCGATTACCAACAGTTATTGACTGACAGGGACTACCTATTGAGGATTGGTGAGATGTATCATGAGGCTCTAAGGGAGAAAGAGTTGGAGATGGACCAAATCACTCAGGAGTTGGAGAGCACTCTAGAATTCTTGAGAGGCACAGAGACAACCCTTCAAGAATCAGGATCTAGATCAGATGATTATCTTGAGGAGATTCGTCAGAGATCCACTTCATCTTTCTTAGTGGACACTCATATGTATCAGTCGGTCACGTTGATAGAGGATGTTGGTGATCTAGCAGAGGAGTACCCATTGATGGAGGACATTTCCACTTGTGTTCTGAGAGCGGTTGACCTCCATGTAGAGGTTGATCCAACAGTATGCCCAGGATCTATGATGCAACATGAGTCTATGGGAGATGACATGAGTATGACAGAACATACAGTGATGAGTGATAGCTCACAGGTACCTGCTGAGATGTATGGTGGGATTTAGAGGGGTGTATTTCCTTGCAGGGAGGAGACACACTTAGGGGAGCATGCAGATGCCAATCCTTCACAAAAACATATGGTTATGAGATCTCACCTTCACCATTTCAGCAGTTGCATAGTTGATGGGAGATGGAGATTGGTTTACCAACAGCTGGAGGAGTTACTTCTGGTTGTGTCTGATGATTGGAGTTTAGTGATGGCTATAGGCGAACAGTTATCAGGGGTACATGTAGGCGTGCTCTTGGTCTAGTCCTTGGGATTGATAGAGGTAGGTGGTATTTTTCAGCCCTACAGTCAGCTACAGATATCTCTGTTACCTTTTCCCAACACATTTATCATTGACAACAACATGAGGAGAGATAGACAGTGGCAAAGGGCATGGAGAGTGATTAGGCCAAGACCACCTGATAGGAGTACTTTTATGACATAAAAAAGGTCAGAGGTGGATTGTCATGAGCAACCAGCTGAGATTTGGTGCGTTATGGTGAGAACCATAGGCCAGGTGATAGAAGATGAGCACAGAGGGCTTTCGACAGTGATCAGTCTGGCACAGGAGAAACTAGCGGAGACTGGAAGTGATAAACTTCCAGGGTTTCCATGGGATCCGGGAGTTCACTTGGTTAGCAGGATGTTTCACTACATGATGACCTAGGTTGCGCCAGAGAGCCACATACTCTACCAGGGGTTGATTTGGAGAGGGATTGCATGTTTTTGTTCGATAAAGCGAGGCAACTTTTCACTCTTGATCAGCATGATCAGACATAGAGGTGGGTGGACAGGTATGACTTCTACAGGGACATTTTTACAGGTACAGTTTTTGGACAGCAGGTCCAATGGTCACAGGTATTTCAGCATGAGGATCCAGGAGAGGAGGATCTAATATGTATGCAGGGGGCAGACAGTCATAGTCAGAGTAATGCAGGGCCAACATGGTGATCTTCGACAGAGGTTAGCATGGGACCCAAGGATTGCAGGACTGGGCATTTCACTGACTGACAGGGGAGAGTGGACCATTGCAGGGGAAATTTATTCTAACTTTCCATTGAGTTTCAGTGTTGAGAGGAGCGCATCGCTTGTGGGTGTATCACAGAGGTCTTGCAACACCTCATTCTCGCATCAGCATGTGTAGTTGATGGAGCCTGTATGGATCTTGGTAGAGACTTGGAGGATGGATTCATTTAGAGATGAGGCCATGTTTCATATGCAGGAGACTCCCGGAGTTGGTATATTTCAGGGTTATACTTTCCAGGGGCTAGCAGCTCATGACTTGATATGGGACTCAGGGGGCAGAGTGTATGAGTGTTCATCTTTGGATGGGTTCTACTGTGTACCCCACAGGTGGACATGGGATGCTGATATTTTATTTGAGGGGATTTGGTTATTTCTTGAGGACAAGCAATTTTCTAGCAGGGAGGACTATAATGTCCCCACTTTGGGACATCATCATAGTGCAGAGGTTTATGATGACCAGAGTAGCCAGATGGATGTTAGAGAGAGTACAGGGGTTATTGAGAGGCATTTTGGGGTCCATCTTGCATTGCTCATCATATTCCATCATTATGAGCCATTCCATACAGGTTGGCTTTGGTTCCGTTGCATTTCGGCGATTCCCATGATTTTGACTATTTTGAGCTATAAGTTAATTAAATTCACTAAAGAGGTAATTTTGGGCACATTACTTGGAGGAACCTCTCAATGTAATAACTCATTGGAATAGGGAGAAACAAAACTACAGGATGGGATGGTGAGAAGTGAATTTCAGTGGCCAGGGAAGCCACAAGGAGAGATAAGGAGATTTTCAGAGGTAAAAAGGTTAATTAATTAATTAAAGTGATTTAATTAATTAATTAATTAAATATTAATAAAATGAAAGTCACTTTGGAGGGACAAGGTGAGACAAAAAGTATAAAGGAAAGGCAAGGACCTCTACTAATTATTCATGTATGATCATCTTTTGATATCTGGCTTCTAGCTAGTGAGCCCAACATTGGGGGTTTTGAGGGTTTTGACTTAACAAACCCTAGAGGACAATTCGGTGGTGAAAGATACAACCTAGCTTGTTCCAATATTGGTCTCGGAGATGAAATATGCTCCCACACCATTCTAGTTCCAAATCTACTCAGTTCCAGGAGGATTCCACATCAATTACTTATGCATATAGAGAGAGGGCACACCAGCTGGAGGTTTCCAGCAAGGGGGGGGGGGTGCACCATTCTTGAAGAGAGATTCATTGCAGGTGATTGGTAGGGCTTTTGGAGATTCTATCACCTGGGTATTCATTGCAAGGCTTTGGAAATCATATCTAGTCCACTCTTGAGGAGTTACCATGACTAGATCATCATCTATAGGTTGAGACGGCTTTGGGAGAGAGAGGATGATTTGGTGATTCAGTGATTTGCAGATCTAGGAGGCTATACCTCATATCTGACATTGAAACTTCTTCTAGGGGTTTGTGATTGAACGATCTATCATTTTGGAGAGTTTCAGGAGGTTTGGAGGTCTCATTCACCCAGGCCGAATTATCTAGGGTTTCAGGCATCTAGGGGGGCACACCATTTAGTGAAGGAGTTCAGATCCATAGGGTTTGAGAGTGACTTTGGAGATTTGGGCACCTAGGTTGTCCTTACAGTTGCCCGATATATCAGTTGGCATATTTCTTGGGGTGATTGGACACTTTTGGCAGCAGGGCCGAATTGTTGAGGAGCTTCAACTATCCAACAGGGCGTGGCACCTTCTTGCTAGGGGGTTTAGCATTCTTACGACCCAGATCTACTTGTATTCAGTCTTCATTGTATATCCAACCTTTGGAGGCTTATTGTAGTCTTCTATTGGAGTATTTTGTAGCATCTCTATTGTCTATATTCTTGGCCATCTGTTGAGCATTCTAGATCGACATCTTCATTGTAGCAGGTTTCTCTATTTCATGAATAAAAGTAGTTTTGAGATTCTTTGGCTGGTCTATCATATTGCGTATTGTTGAGGTATGTTATATGGTTATATATTATTTTTTATTGCTGCAGCACATATATAACACATCAGTAAACCCTAAGGCCAAAATCTAGAGGCCATCCTGCAAGTAAACACATCTAAACAAGTAGATCAACAAAGTGTTTGACGAAATGCCACAACCATAAAAGTTTTAAAAGACACCCAAAATCGTGATGATCCTTGCATAATGGCTTGGGATCATTGCAATAATTGAAGAACAAAAAATTAGATCAAATTTTATTAGAAGAAATCCCAATAGAAGAAAATGGGTTAACACGACAGGCAAGTAAAGATAGTACAAGGTTTCCAGAGCCAACACAAAATGAAGAAGTCTTAACCAATCAAAATTTTACTAGTACTTTTGGTTCATGCATGGTTACAAGAGGTGAAGAGCCTATTCCAACCCATGTGGATGAAGTTGCTAACTTGGAGTTGTTTTCATTTGATAAACAAAGGAAGCGGGTAATCAAATAGAAACCTAAAAACATGAAAATCAATTTGGATTATGAGTTGATACTCACACTGAAACTGTGGTGATGGATACAAGAAATCTTTGTCTGGCTTCCTCTACTTCTATTGGATTGGATATCGCTCAAGCCAATGTAAATAGATTTGTAGATGTAAAAAATAAAATGAAGGAGTATGAAAGAAAAATCACCTTGCTAAAAAATCAAGTCAATTATTATAAGTCCAACAAGTATCAACTAACAAATTTTGTTGATTATTCTTTCAAAGTTCAAAATGAATTCAAGGCCTAGTGTGTGCAGCTTACAATTATGATATTATTGGTTCTGTGACTCATATCTGGGATTGGAAGATTTCATATAGGAAATCTCAATTTTAATTTGGCAAGGTTAAAGATTGGAGTCCCTCTTCGAGAGAAATCCCTACAAAAATTAATGTTTTCACAAACCTAAAAAATTTGAAGAAATGGACTTTAGGTTAAAATACCGGAAAAATGTAGCCAATAACATGCTCAAGGGAGTTACTTGTGCAGTAATAGATGTTTCCATGTTATGGAAAGTCATAGAGAATATGACCAATACTTGCCACTTACCATATTTTTGGCCAAAGGATAAGTTCTTCCCTCATGGTCAGTTGTCAAAGGACTTATAAGAACACATAGATTCAAATAGAAAAGGCATCATATCCCTATCCGAACCCAATGAATCAACCATTCAAAAGTTTGCAGAAGCCCCTACTAGGAAAATTACATTGGTTAGATCTTTGCTACCTAATATGAAAAATCTCAAATGGAAAATGAGGAGCATAGCTTCCCACAAAGCTCCCTTCAAACAACATCTTTTTCCTCAAGGAGATTCACTGAATACAAATTTTGAGACATGGAATGTACATATAAAGAATTTAAGGATATAAAAGAGCGTATCTTATTCAAGCCATGCGGGGAAACCTTCTAGAAGAGAGGATTTGAACAACCAAGTAGAAATAACTCCCCAAGTTTTATAAAGTGATAACTCACCGAAGGAACCGAACATGATGGAAGGGGAAATTAACAATTAGCTAGATGTATCAAAACAATTAATTTCCCCCCTCCTTCATTATGTTAGGAAACAAACACCCAAATATCTTGAAAATAGAAAGACAAGTAAATCCATGCCTTGAGAATTATATATAAGAATGAAAGATAAGCTTCTTCAAGGGGGAAACCTCCTTTTACAATAGAACAAATGTACAAGATGCAATGATTCTAAGACTATGTCTCCTTGGTGTGTGTGTGTGTGTGTGTGTGTGTGTGTGTGTGTGTGTGTGAGAGAGAGAGAGAGAGAGAGAGAGAGAGAGAGAGAGAGAGAGAGAGA
>ML791081.1:473289-494228 GCA_009831015.1 Picea engelmannii | reverse complement strand
GGTGCAATTTTAATTAAAGGGTCTGGCCAACAACTTTAATATAACAATATAAATGTAATAACTCAATATCTAGGGCTTAATATGGGGATTTATGCTTAACATGGGGTTTTGTCTAGGGATTAACATGCCCCCCCCCTCAAACAAGTGTTTCCCTCAAAACTTGATTAACTGAAGATGTTTTTGCATCAAGAACACATCTTCCCATGTCGCCTCTTCTTTTGGTAGGTTCTTCCACTTGATGATGTACTCAATAAGTGCTCGATTTAGCAATTGTTTAATCCTTGTTTCAAGGATTGTTTCTATTTCTGGTATGATTTTCCCTTCTTCATTAATCTCTGGTAAGATAGTTTAAATTGGGTTCTTGTCGCCAATTACCTTCTTTAAGAAAGAAACATGGAAGACTATATGTACATGTGAAGATGGAGGTGAATCCAATTTGTAAGCCATACTTTCAATCCTCTGCAACACCTTATGGGGACCATAGTACTTGGGTGATAATTTATTGTCCTTATTTTGTTGCTTGAGGGACATCTATTTGTATGGTGTTAGCCTAAAAAATACCCAATACCCCACTTCAAATTCCCTTTCACTATGATGCTTATATGCTTGTTGTTTCATCTTATTTTGTTTTGTAACAAAGTTTTACTTCAATAGTTTGAGTACCTCTTGTTTGTGCTCTATGTGGTCCTCCACTACTTGACCCTTTGCTTTCCATCTCAAAAGTGATGTGATGGATGAAGGATGATATCCGTAAAGTGTCATAAATGGGGACATTTTTTTATGATGGAAGGATGTGTTGTACCACCATTCTACCTCGGGAAATCACCTAACCCATTGTGTTTGTTTATCAAATGAAAAGCAATGAAGATACCCTTCTAGATGTTTATTCAAAAATCATTTTTCCCATTGGATTGAGGATGGTAAGAGGAACTATGAGCCAATTAAGTACCCAAACAAGAAAATAATCCAATCCAAAAATTTATGGTGAAAATTGAATCTCTATCACTTACGATAATCTTGGGGATTCCATGTAGATTTTGAATTGTTTCCATGAATGTTGTGGCTACTATAATTTCTTTAAAAGGATGAGAAAGAGAGAGAAAATGGGCATACTTTGTGAGTCGATCCACTATTACCATGTTGACATTATTTCCTTTGGAATTGGGTAGACTTGTAATAAAATACAGTGAAACTTGTTCCCAACATTGACTTGGTATGGATAATGGTTTTAGGAGACTTGGGGTATTGATTGTATCTCCCTTAATATTATGTTGGTAGACCACACATTCAACCAAAAACTTTTGAACATCAATTTTAAGACCTTTCCAAAAAAAATCCTTCTTGATCCTATGGTAACTTTCCAAGAACCTTGAATGTCCTCATATAGGAGAAGTGTGCAATTCCAAACGAATCTTCTATTTGAGTTGATAATTATGGCATAAATACAGGTGATCCTAATACCACAGTAAATCATTCTTCCACACAATGCAATTGTAGTATTTGAATTATATTTCATGCCTTCTGATCTTGCTTCCATTATATCCTTGCTTCTTACACCCAATCATATGTCTTCTTTTTTCCTTGAAAGTGCATTTTCCACCATATTTTTCTTTCCTTTTTGAAGATAATTTCAAATTCATAACATACTATCTTTGTAACCCATTTTTTTTGCTCTTTTGAAGATAATCGTTGTTCCAAGAAGTACTTCAAACTATTATGATCTATTTTTACCTTGAAGTGTCTTCCTATTAGGTAAGGGTGCCATTTCTTAACTTCATGTAATATGGTCAACATTTCCTTTTCATAAATGGTTTTGAGTAAGTTCTTTCCTTTAATATTTTTTTTCAAATGTAAGGGTCCTTCCTTCTTGCATTAAAACTACACTAACTCCATGCTATGAGGCATCACACTCCATAATAAATGTTTTTGTGAAGTCAGGCATGGTTAGGATAGGAGTTGTACATATAACCTCCTTAAGTTTTTCAAAATATTCGGTTTCTTCTTGAGTCCAAGAAAATGCCTCCTTTTTTAATAATTATGTTAGAGGTGCTACTATTTGACCATAAATAATGACAAAATTGTGGTAATATATTGTCAGTCCTAAGAATCCTCTAAGATTATTCAAGGCTTTGGGAATTGTCCATTCCATCATAGCTTTAATTTTGTTAGGGTCCACCTTAACACCTTCATGAGATACAATATGACCCAAATATTCCATTTCTTGAACCCCAAAGTCACACTTGGAATGATTTGCATATAGTTTTTTCTCTTCCAATGGTTTTAGGACCATGTCAACAAGTTGTACATTCTCTTCCCAAGATTTGTTGTAGACTAGTATATCATCAAAAAATACCGGCACAAATTTTCTAAGGAAGGTTTTGAAAATAGAATTAATCTAGATTTGAAATGTTGAAGGTGCATTAGTAAGGCCAAATGGCATCACCAAAAACTGATAATGACCTTCATGTGTTCTAAAGGTTGTTTTGGGGATGTCTTAGGGATATATTTAATGGTCATTTTGTTGAGTTCTCTATAATATTGACACATACACCATGAACCTTCCTTTTTTTGAACCATCACCACTGGTGAAGAGAAAGAAATTTGGCTAGGTTGAATGATGCCAACCTCTAACAACGCATGTAATTGAAAATTAACCAGAGCTTTGTATTAATCTCAAATTAGTGATACAATATTACAGAGGTACGATATCATATCCAATCTTCCCATTGAAGGTTATCATGATCGATATTTATACATGTAACACCCTGTTTTCTCCCAAGACTGTAATTATGCAAAAACCTTATATGTTAATAATACGAGGCATGTAATTTTGTTTTGATTTAATATAAACACCAAAATACTGACTGAGAGGGAACAACCTTGATAATTACTGGCCATGATACACCAAAGGAAATTGATGAAGTAGAGGACTGATGGGATGGTTGAGTGAAATGCAGACAAATGCATCGGTGAAGAAAATAGGAAGCTTGCACACAAATCTTATCTATGCTTACAAACATGATGATTTCACCTCTAGCACACCAAACTGATGGAAGAAACCATGTGAATATTAAAGAGAAGGTCATAAAAGTGGTTAGTTAGTAATGACGACTACAATTGACCCATACATAGAAAGAATGGCCAATTGAATGGTTGACATAACGTACCACAAATTGCCCCTTCAGATGGAGAAAGGGCGGACTACAGGTTACGTATGCAAAATTCAACAGAGAGCTCGAGGAATGGAGAAAAAAGACAGTGCAATAAATAATAGAGAGAGAGAGAGAGATGCAAATAGAAAAACACAAGTGAACGCAGGAAAGGAAGAGAGCTCATAGAAATGAGCAACATAGCACATAAGGCATGTGCATTGATTAAGAAAGAAAATGATACCTTTCTTGAAGAAAATATGAAGCTTTTCCAAGCTGAGGATGATCACTCTCAACAGAGAGGACCCAGATCCTGAACTAGAGCAATAGTGGGCTACAACTTGGTGCTTATTGGACATAAACTGACACTGTTAAGGGGAGGTCACTGAGGGACTTTTAAGCAGAGAAGGGACACCCTTGTGAAGAGGAAATTCAGTTGAGAAACCACCTAATAAATGTGTAGAGACCCTAAGCCCAGTAGGAAGTGGAAACTTCTGCTGTGTCAGAGAGAGAAGGAGAGTAACCTTCTCAGATCATTGTAGACTTGGATCCCTGCTGATTCAATTCCCCTGATTGTATCATGGCTTGGCACGAGGGTAGCGTGTTGTAGGAAGTGACTCTACAACAAGGCCTAAGGTTGGGAGGAAAGGCGTCCTCTCTCAGTTAGTTGGATTGGGTCATTTCTTTATTAGATAAGTAATTCATCTGTATTAAACTAACTTATGTGAATTCTTAAGAATGGAATGAATGCCTCTCTCTCTCTCTCTCTCTCTCTCTATATATATATATATATATATATGAATGTTTAAATCCAAGAGACTCTTTGTATGATTAATCTACGATCTGAATGTGGTAAGATGAGCTGCATGATGGTGAACACAAATGTTTGGTTAACTCATAGAAATGAATGAACCCAAACGACTTCTTATTCCAATACCCCATACGATCCTAGCGTGACAGGTCTGCAACCCATACGAGGTATAAACCCTAAGTTTGGAAATCTGTAGAGACTTCAGGACCATATTGAGTCCTCAATGTTCAGAAGCCGAGGTCTTGTAGGAATCGAAAAATGGATGTCCTTTGAACATAAAATTATGACTCTGTAAACTTTGTGTTGGTCAGAAATAAACCACCGTCATTGATCTGAATAGATCATGACCATTCATTGGTAGTTATCTAGAGTTGTCATGTCAGAGAGATCCCTCGAATGTCATGGGAAGGGCTCTGAAACAAACCCATCGAAGTGAGACCTTCGGGAGGAAATTTCATGCACTGTGAAAATAATCCCAATGAAAATACCCCGAAGTTAGACTAGTGAAAACCATTGATCATTACGGGTCCCATTAGTAAATAAAAAAAAATGATATTCAACGGGGAGCGTCAATGCAAAGATATGTGTCAACAATTATCTAGGCAAATGGATTTAGTGTGAGCCTAGCTGGCTCGACGTTGACCATTTTCGGAGTACGACCTTAATGGATTCAGAGAAATCCTCTGATGAAATAGGAGTGCGAGTTCAATGAAAGGATGTTAGAATGTAGGTTTAACCCCATGGCTGACATGACTTGCCAACAGGACAATCGATGTGAGTTAAAGTGATAAGTGTCACTTTCCCAAAGGTGGGTGAGTCGAGAGGAGTCTACCTGGCGGGAGGACTGTAAGCTCCAAATCAATCTCAACCTTCTATCGAGAGATTGTGATTTACACCCATAATCTCTTATTAAGGAGAATGATATATTCCTCGATGATCTAGTCTCAGAGCAAGGGAACTGCATGAATTTTTCTAGCTCCGAACAGATGGCATCGAAGGGGAATATTATTCGATACCATATCTGTCAGAGGTAATTCATAAGAGTACTAGTAAAGAGTCCAAGCAATGGCTCTGATGGTTCTGTGTGGAGTGGACTCATTTTATGACAGAATTTTACAGGCACATGTAGGTGCAATGTAATCGCCATGGCGGATGAAGAACGTGCCGAGGTGTTACGTGGATGCCACATGTCAATGCTTAGACAGGTCAAAGACCAAGGAAATTTAGGGAGGCCATTACTTTCGATCTAAGACTCAGTTTCAAAAGAAATAACCATTGTTAGAAGGCTCATGACAAGCAGGATGCGATGAAGCTCCATGGAGGAGACTAAAATGACTAAGAAAAGCGATAATTACAATACCCCATCCATTATAAAGGATACTTATAAGGGGGTCAGATGTGTTACAATACATTACAAATGGTATCTTGGAGATCCAAAACCCAATGATCTTAAAAACATATTTAACTATGAAATAACACATGCATTTACAAAATTAGATCTGGAATGTTCATGGTTGTATAAAATGAGTTTTTCAACCCATGTATGGAGAAATTCATGACAATGTTGCATGGATTTATCGTATTCGATATCGTTTCCACCTCATGGCTGATTTAGCATGGATGCAACATGAGTATTATGCCACTTGCTCATGTGCTGACCATAACTTTGATTTGGCTCCTGTGTTGACTTGGCAGACTCTGGATCTTGGCGGATAGATGAGTGAGCATCTAGTGCTGATTTGTAATCATCTCCAAGTCATGATCTCATCCTGGAGTGTGCAAAACCATATAGAGATATGGTTCTTCTACATAAACAAATAGTGGCTACAAAATATTTAAGTTGCTACAAAATCTATGATTATGTAGCAAGTTATTAACATGATAACGTTTTTAGTCTCCGAGGTGTAGATTGGTCGGTGATGGAGTGTGTTGTTAAGGAACTCTGTAATGTTAAGTCATCGATTCAAATCCTCCAGGGACACCATAAAATCCAGCCATGTTAAGGGTTGGTGTGGCCTAGGCCAGACACGATCCCTAGGTGATTTTGATGGCTTAGATGCCCCTGGGTTGTGATTTCTTAGCCAATGGTTACAAATGATTTCCCAATAGGTTACAGGCACATTTATAACAAACAAAAAAAACATGATAACTTTTTAAACTGATTTTCATAAGGAAGAATAAAAATATGCTAGAATGGACAATTTTAACTTACATATCCTTCGATATACAAATTATTTAGCTTAGAGAGATAATCATGGAAAAAGGGGTAGAATGGTGTGTATGATAGTTCATAAGCATATGTTTTGGAGGGAATTTTGAATAAGGAAGTGATCAAAAGAGTATAATTTGAGGACCCAACATCTCCACCACATGGAAGATGTTGCATGTCCTCATGCAATGAAAAATGCACTATGTTCCTCCAAAAATTGTCTGCCCTCCTTAAAAAATTCAAAAATGTTGACCCTATTCTCTTTATACTCTCTTTGTACCATCTATTAGAATGTTCATCCTAGAATATGAGGCATGTATCTTCCTCTTTTCCTCAATCAATTTTATTTTCAATCTTCTATTCCTTATTTTACTTTTCCTGCTGTGAATATACCATTTTCTGGCTTTCCTAATCGGTAGTTTCTTCCGTGATTCTAGATTTTCCTTCTCTTTCTATAGCTGAATGTTGGTTTTCAATTTTTCATTCTCATCCTTAATATTTTTTTCAAGGAATTCTAGCTCATTGAGTTCTTATTTCAACCTCTTGACTTTGCTAGATCATTTCTTCTTCAGAGATGTAGGCACTAGATATTGCACTTCTTCCTTATCAACTTCAGTGGCCATGTATACTTTAAAATTAGTCATAGGCTCATCATACTCCTTTAATACATCATCAACATCATAATTCGACAATTCATCCCTGTTTTTTGAACTTGAAGGGGGACTAAAAGTCGATCTAGTCCTAGGCTTCTTGCTCGCATTATCATGAATTTCCTTCCTATGTAGGCTGCTATGTTTTTCTCTATTAGACTCCTCAAGCTCGATCACCTCTTTATCATGAATTTTACTACTATTGTTTTTCTCTATAGTTAGGCCATTGGTCATACTCCTTATAGTCCAATGCAAAACATTCTCAGTCTTCCTCTTGTTTCTTTGTACAACATCGGATTTTCTCTTAGATTCTTGGGATTTTGAATTTTTATCCCCGATTTCAACTTCTGGATTTAAACCTCTGGTCTCAAATTTCTCTGTTGTTTTGCCTCAAGGTCTCCCTCTTGGTCTAGTTGGTCCAGGGTTTGAAACCATGACCTTATTCTCTATCTTCTGTCTCTAATTCTTCTTTTTCTTTGTTGTCTCATGCTCAACTTCTTGGTCTCATGTTCTGAATTATCCATCTCAGGAAACTTTGACTCTAGTTCCAAGATTCTCAACTCAAGAACTTCTAGCTATGGTTCCTAGATTTTCACTTTAGGAACCCTAGACTTACTACCCTTGTGTTTCAAACCTTTGAATCCTTGTTTCAAAGGTGCTTCAATGAAGCAATTTCTTATCATAAATTATTCCCAGATATCATTTTGTTCCTGTAACATAGCTTCAATCAAAATTTTGACTAACTCGAAATGGATCAAGCTTCTCTCTAGGCTCGTAGGGATTCACTGAATTATTAATTCCATATTTTTCAATCTATTCAAAAGGTAAAACAACACATTGATTTTGTTCCCTTTTATGAAATGCAACAATAATTGCATATGATAGAAAAATACAAGACCATGCCTTCCTTCATAGGTCACATACTTCTGCATTCTAAACAAGGTGTCCCTCCACTTCTTTTTCAACATTGTGGTTGACATACCTTTGTTCTAATTTGATGCCTATATAATATCTTTGAGGAATTCCTTCCATAAATCTCCCTTTATTTTCTGGTTCTTGAACCATTTTTCTCCCCTCTGTGGCAATCTGGTAGCTCGCGCAATGAAGTCTTCTGATATATGCAATTGGAGGTCTCCAATTCAATCTTGATTCCTGTGAAACGACTCAGCAAATGATTTGGTGACTTGTTTTTTATGTCCTCGAAACTTTGACAAGAATGACAACCATCCCACCTTTCTGAAGCGTCTCTGACATTTCAGATATGCATCGACTAGTTCATGCCTCACGACATGTCCCATATTAAATCTATATAGTGTTAGAGGAAATCCAGGACACAAAATTACTCTTGTCATAGTGAAGAAGGGGAAAAAATGGAAGCGACGAAATGTATATTTTGAATGAGGGAAAAATTCAGGAGATGTATAAGTTATGACGAGGCTTGTAAATTGAATGATGAAAACGATCATGTTGATTTTCAAGGAATCATTCAAAATTATGTTATTTCTCATGAATGAATGGATCACAACTTTGGAAATATTGGTCTAATTAAAACTTTGAATAATGCACGTCAAAATAGGATTTCGACATGCATGCATAATTATGATTTTAAGTGTTAATACACATGAGAAGAAAATAACTTAGAGGTATAGAATAGAGGTAATGATATAGGATAGGAAAATAGGATAAACCATAGGAAAATAAGAGAAATGTATATTAGAGTCTATAATTTGTCCAAATTCTTCACACATTCCATAATTCCTATTGCAAACATAGTTTAAAAATCCATTATCTCTGTTTTACCCATAGCTATGAATTGATCAACCATTTTTTTTTGTCTGAAGCTAGAGATGGAGCTATGAACCACACTGAATGTTGATGCTGATGATAATGTTGATTCTGTTGTTGAGGCTAACTCATTCTCTTGCTGCATAACTCTAGAAAAATCTGGAACTGCTGAAGATTTATGAGATTGTTGATGAAGATATG
This sequence comes from Picea engelmannii, assembly GCA_009831015.1. Lineage (NCBI taxonomy): Eukaryota > Viridiplantae > Streptophyta > Pinopsida > Pinales > Pinaceae > Picea > Picea engelmannii. Next base: position 485,423 of record ML791081.1, on the reverse strand, counting down.
AAGATTGCTGATGAAGATATGAAGATGGTTGATGAAGTTTTAGAATTTCATGACAGAATACATGAAATTCATAATCGTTCCAAACAATGTGTTGCATGTTATATTGAACAACAAGTTAATTTCCAAAAAGTTCTTAAAAATCATGTACACGAGACTTCTAGTAGCTACTTAAATCCATTGTAACTACACAAAGTATGAAAAATGCAGAAATTAACTTGTTGTGTAGATCCCCTTGAACATTAAACTCTAGATATGAACTGAATTTCTCTACAAATTCTTGATCTAGAGGAAATCTAAAGTGTTGTAGTAATGAAACTATGAAATTATGAACATAAATTAAAGACTTGAACATTCTGGAAACTATTGCTGAATTTATTTCTAAAAGTACCATAGTGTAACTCTAGAAATATGGAAAAAACTAAAGATCTCTGAACTGTAAATATGGAAAAGAAAAATCTTTCTGGTTGAATGTTGGATTTATTTTATTTTATTTTTCTGCAATCTAAAAAAAAAAACTTTGTTGTTGAAAATTAAAAGTTGGAACACTGAAATGCTGAACAAGAAATGTTTGGAAAAATCTCATGATTATTTGAAAGAAATTGAATTTTGTTTCCCCAATCATTGGTTTTCAAACATAATTCTTGCATAGCTGTGCCAGTAAGTTGATTTTCACAAATTGTGCTCTTATTTTTGTATTCAAATTCTTTTTCTTTTTCTTTTTTTCTTTTTATAACAGGATAAAGAAATATCAATTTGAGATAGGAGTAGGGGAATGATTTCCCTTACTCACTATCTCCATCTCTTATTGTTGAAGCAGATCATGGACAAATTCTTCCCTATTTAAAGGCTTTTGATATAACCTTAGTCTATGCCCTTGTACTAGGAAAAAAATTCTCTCCTCGTCAATAGTCCTAATTTTAAGTGTTCCATTATAAAAAATTGCCTCTATCTCATAAGGTCCTAACCAACGAGTACTGGGCTTTCCTTTAAAAATTTTAAATTTAGAATCAAATAAAAGAGCTTAGTCACCTGGTTTGAATTTCTTCTTTCTGATGAAGTTGTCATGCCATTTCATTCTTTGCTGCTGGATGATAACGATGTGATGAATTACATCCCATCGAATCTCATCGAATTCATTGAGTTGTGCCATCCTTTGTTGTTGAGCCTTTGAGAGATCCATTCCTAACTTGGTTGCTATCATGAAAGTATTTATTTGGAACTAAATAAGAAGAAAAACTTATTTACCATATACAAGCTCATATGGTGTATGTCTGGTTGTATTCTTCCATGTAGTCCAGTATGCCCAAAGTGCCTTAAGAAGCCGATCTGTCCAATATCAATGGTGTAGCTGAATTATTTTGGTTAAGATGGATTTGGGAACTTTGTTTATGGATTCCAACTGCCCATTGGCTTGTGGATGGTATGGGGAATAATTTCGATAATTGATCTTGTATTGCTCTATGATGATATGGACATGTTTTGATATGAAATGAGTGCCTTGATATATAAGAATATATCTCGAGACACCAAAACAAGTAAATATATCCTCAAATAAAAAATATACAACAACTTGTTTAGTAGAATGCAAAATAAGTTTAGCTTCTACCCATTTAGTGACATATTTAATACATACCAAAATATACCTCTTTTTTCTTGATATTGGAGTGATAGGTCTTACGATTTATAGAGCCCATTTTAAAAAAAGGCTCCATGGGTATGTGATGTTGTAGAGGAATTTCATTTGCTTACACTAGTTGGCCCATCCACTCACAACTATCATAACTTTTGACATACTTCTTGGCATCTCTGAAAAGAGTAGGCCAATAATACCCCAGATGAAGGACTTTGTATGTGGTTCTTTTATCAACAAAATGGCTTCCACATGGCTCATCATGGAATGTTTTTAATATGTCAAACACTTCATCCTATCGTACAAACCAATGAATGATTAGATTAGGTCTGATACATAAAATCTCTCCACCAATCCAAGCATATGTGACACTAAGTTTGACGATCTTATGCTTCTCCTTTGGTGAAAGGTGTCAAGGTAACTTTCCTGTAGCCAAATAGTTAGCGATATATACAAATCAAGGAGATTTATTAGATATTGAAAATAGATGATCATAAAGAAAATGATCATTTATAGGAACTAATTCACCTTCATTTTGAATCCTGGAAAAAAAATATCCAACTCCATTTTCTCTCCCAGGTCTATCTAATATAGTGATATTAAATTCTTGTAACAGAAGAAGCCACCTAGTAGTTATTCCATTAGTAATTGGTTTTTTCATTACATATTTGATGGAAGAATGGTCAGTGTGGGTGAAGATATCATACAATGTTATATAGTGCCTAAATTTATTGATGGCATGCACTACTGCAACAAACTCTTTTTCTGTAACTGTATAATTCAATTCAGGGCCAGGTGTCATGCTATTACTGACAAAATAAATGGAATAAGAGAATTGATTTTATTTCTGTCTGATCACTGCTCCTAAAGATGTATTTGAAGCATCCGTAGATATATGAAAAGGGAGATACCAATTCAACCCTCGTAAAACAAGAGCCACATTAATTTTTTCTTTCAATGTTTCGAAAGCAGCTTGACAAGGAATATTCCAAAAAAATCACTATCTTTACCAAGCATTTTAAATAATGGAGATACAAAATTCGTGAAATTTTCAATAAATCAACTATAGTAACCAACATGTCCTAAGAAACTCCTAACATATTTTTGGGTCTTTGGACTAGAATCTTGGAAATGACTTCCACCGTTGTCGGATCCACTTTTATTCCAATAGATGATACATAATGACCCAAAACAATTCCTTCAATTAGTAATATATGGATTTTTTCATGACTTCATGACAAATTAATCTCTTGACATTTGATCGAAACTTTTTCGAGATTTTCTAATGCTTCCTTAAAAGTATTTCCATAAACAGTGAAATCATCCATATATACTTCTACACAATCATGGATCAGGTCAGAAAATGTACCTAGCAAAACACGTTGAAAAGTAGCATGTGCATTACACAACCCAAAAGGTAGTACTGTGTAGGAATACATCCCCCATGGGAATGTGAATGTGGTTTTATCTTTATCCTCTAGGGTGATTTGAATTTGGTTGTAACTGCTAAACCCATCAAGAAAAGAAAAGTATTTTTTACCTGCTAAGGTGTCTAAAACTTGATCTATAAATGGTAGGGGGACATGATCTTTCAAGGTTGATTTATTTAATTCCATATAATATACGCAAATATGTCATTTACCATTCTTTTTAGGAACAATCACTAAAGAATATACTCGTTGAATTTCAGAAATTGGATATATGAAATTCACATTAAGTAGTTTATGTAGTTCTTCTTTTACAATTTCCTTCAAGAGTGGGTTCATTCATCTTTGGGGTTGGCTGATTGGTTTGAAATTTTCCTCTATATAAATATGATGAATATATGTATTAGGATGGATTCCACTTATATCAGTATATTCCTATGCGAATGCACCATAATGTTTTTGTATCTTCTTGATTAATTTCTCTTTTTTAAATTCTTCAAGTTTATAATTGATAATTAAGGTTTTTCCTTGATGAATTTCAACAACAATGCTAATTGATTCTGATATTGAATTAAAAAAATACATTGAACCATAAATTGTTGATACAATGTTTATAGTACAATTTTCTTGAAAATATTTGTCCAAGATATGATCAAAAGTATGTTTCCCCCGATGATATTGAGTAAAATCATATTTATTGATAAAATTAATAATTTTATTTTCCTTGATATCATTTTTCAAATTCATAACTTGGTAAATAGTTAATATAGGTTGTATTATTTCCTCATCATTATTTGTATTTTGAAAGCATTGTGCGACTTCTGATTTAGTTAAGGCTTTAGCAGGTGGATACAAATTGAATTTCTTAACCGAGTCCTCGTGTGCAATCGTCATGTCTCCTAATCTATAGTTGATAAAAGCATCGGATGTAGATAACCATGGCCTCCCTAAGATTAATGGATGGACACCCAAATTATATTTTGGTTGTAAAAACATGAAATCTATAGGGTACTCCAAATAATCTAAGGATACTATAATATCCTCTAATACACCTTCTGGTTTTATTGTTGATCTATCAACTAATTGTAAAACTATGGGTGTATTATGAAGATTAAGTTGGAAAGTTGGTTTGGACAATTGGTTTTCATTGATGTCAACTCTCGGAGATTGATGTCAACCCTTGGATAAGTCCAGAATCCCTAGATATGTGGTTGAGATTGATGGTGATTTAGTTGTCATTGATGGAGTGGTTGATGTCAACAAATGTGATGGGTTCATTTGATGAAATCTACACGAAGCCCCAGAGGTATGGTTATGGTACCCAAAGTTGGTTGAAGAGTATGGAAATGAAGGATAATGCACATGTAGGTAATACATTCATGTATGTATAGTCCTCATCATGCCGTTTCCGGTAATAGGTGGTACGCCACGTGGTTCCTCACGGTTGAGGAGTTATGAGGTCATGAAGTTTGTAACCCCAAAGATGGGTTAAGAATCCTCTATGGAAGGCCCAAATATGGGTTAAGAAGCCCATGATTGGTTTCAATTCATTAATGAAAGGGTAAAGTGGTTGTAAAAATAAAGTTCAAGAAGCCCTAAAGTTACAGAAAGATGTTACTTAGAAAAAATATATATACACCTCAAGAAGTCACTCATAAGTACATTCACACACACATTCTATCGAATATCTTCTAAGTGATCAATTATTGTTATATGAGGTAACCAAGGATATATTAGGAGAATTTCATAGGGAATATGAAGTGAATAAGGGAAAAATTCCAAGGGAGGATGAAGTCTTGTGAGGATGTGTTCTCAGGTATGTTATTTACAGGTCATCTTACCATTTTCAATATAATTTTTTTTATAGAAAGCTTCAGATAGTGAAAATTAGAGGAAGTTGAGAAGACATGTCAAGGTACATGGGGTAAAATTTTTAGCTTTTGGGTCATTGTAGTTTCATATATACACTCCGTGGAAAATATGATTTTTGGCTAGTCCTGAAACTAGTCTCAAACAAGTGTTCTGGGTAAAATAGTCATAAATTATTCATATAGGATCCAAATTACATGAGAAAAAATTCATTGGATAGAGTACAATCCGTAGTATATTTTGCATTATTTTCAGATATAGATATCAAATATTTCGTGCATGGCATGCTATGCAAGTACGATCTCTAGAATAAGACAAAATTCAACAAGGTATGCCATTTTTTCTATAACTCCTTTTCTGGGATGTTCCAAGCAGTAAGACTTGGAAGAATTGTAGAGAAGATATTGAGTAATATTGGGTACAAGCTTCAGACCTTTATTCATAACATGTACAGAGTTATTCTTGTTGAGAGTTATGGTTTGTGAAAGTTAGGCATATGGTACATGTTATGGTGCATGACTGATGCACGGTTTGGCACAGGTGTTGGTGCATGGTTGATGCACGGTTTGGTACATGTGTTGGTGCATGGTTGATTAAATTGGTGTGGTAAAGGTTGTGGTACATTATCGATGTTTGGTATGGTACATATTGATGGTTTGGTACATGGTTGAGACAAATATCTTGTGATGGTATGTTGGTGATCTTAGAGGCATGTGTTGGTGATGTTGGACATCTAGTTGAGAGGTTTCATTGGTATATGATCCATGCGAGAGGATCCGGTTGAGTATTAGTGACAATGACAGATTGGATGGGTTGATCAGTGACATGTAGACAGGTTACAGGTTGACGTGTCAGTGGTAGTGATAGTGACAATGGCAGTGACAATGACAGTGACAGTGATAGTGGAAATGATAATGGCAATGATTGTGGTAGTGATAGTTGGTTTAAATTTATATTTAAGGGTAGTAGGATAGGGAAAATAAAGGGGGTTGTAGAATCCTTCTGATTGGAGATGAAGAATCAGGAGGTTGGAGCCTCAAAATTAGGGGGTTGTAGCCTCCTTATGGTTGGAGCTAGAAAATTCAGGGAGTTGTAGCTTACTTCATGTTGGAACTTGAGAATCAGGGGGTTGTAGCCTCCTTTTTTTTGAAGCTAGAGAATTCATGGAGTTGTAGCTTCCTTCATGTTGGAGCCTGTAAATAGGAGGTCGTAGCCTCCTTCCAGTTGCAACTGGAGAATGGGGAAGTTGGTGCTTCCAATTAATGTATTCTTTGATATATAAGAAAGTATTCTGTGGTTTTCTCCCTTTTGGGTTTCCACATAAATTCTGGTGTATTGTGTACTTGATGCGATGTTGTTGATGTGATGCTGCTTATGTTTATACGCTCATGATATACTGCTGATATATTGATGATATATTGTTGATTAAGTTGAAGTTTATATATTTTGGTTAAAAGTGGTAAAAGTGCTCATACTGATTCAACCCCCCCTCTCAGTATTCCAACAATTGGTATCAGAGAAGGTTTCTTTAGGAAACAATTTAACCACTAGAAGGTAAATAATGGAGAGCAACAATATGTATAAAAATGGAATACCATAGTTTGATGGACAAAAATATGCATTCTAGAGAAGAAGGATTAAAACATATGTACACGCACAGGGATTTGATGTTTTTCAACAGTAGAATATGGATATAAATATCTTGCCACTCATCCAATAGATAACGATGGAAACAAACTCAGTCAAAACAATTTGAGAGCCAAAAACGCTATCCTTAATGGTCTGGTTGATTCAATATATGTCAAAGTTATGCATTGCAATCATGCAAAGGAAATTTGGGACAAACTTTAGAATGTTTATGAAGGAGATGCCAAAGTCAAGGCAACAAATATCTAGACTTACAGAGGTCAATTTGAACAGTTGAAAATGAAGGAAAATGAAGACATTGCAGCTTACTTCTTACAGGTTGATGAAACAATGAACATGATTAAAGGATTGAGAGAAGAAATTGATGAATCTATAATTTCTCAAAAGATATTGATATATCTTCCAATGAGATTTGATCCTAATATTTCAACAATAGAATAAAGAGCATATTTGAGTACGACAAGCATGGATGAGCTACGTGGAATATTTACAACTTATGAAATGAGAACACACCAGAAAAATCCATCCAAGATAGAAGAAACCTTCAAAGAATCCAAGAAGACAAAGAAGAAGAAAAATACCTAGTCAAAGCCAAATTGTAGCTGTAGCGATGATTTAGACGAGGATGAAGAAATAGCCAACTTCATAAGGAAGTTGAATAGAGGAACCGACAAGTACAAAGAAAGTGATGACGAAGAAGTTCCCAAGAAAGAAAAGAAATATAAAAAGGGAAACAAGAGAAGAGATAATAGGAAATCCTTCAAGAAAAATATCTATTCAAGAGAAGACATATCCTCATATGAAAAACATGATGAAAGTGACATTGATTCAGAAAGTTAATATTTATGGCTAGGGAAAATAAAAAAAGAACCTCCGATGGTTCCGAAGAAGCAGGCGAAGTCGATTTCAGAGAAAAAAAATTAGTTCCTTAGAAGAACTAAGGAAAGAAAGAAAGAAAGAAAGAAAGAAAAACAAGTGACTCAAGGAAGAAATAAAGATAAAAGGAGCCGGAAATTTCAACCCAGAGGAAGTCAAGCAGATAATAACGAAGTTGAAATTCCAGGTAGAAGAAGATAGAAGGATTGAAGAAATACTCAGAAGTCAGCTAGAAGAAAAGGAGAAGATGATTGAAAGGTTGGAAGTAGAAGTAGTCACTCTAAGAAAATATATTCAGAAGAAGGACATGCAACATAATAACACCAAAACATTGGATAATATCATCAAAAATAAAAAGCCATACTATGAAAGGTTTGGACTAGGATACAACCAGATGCATACTGAGAAAGGTTCAAGCTCCATGATGAAAGAAACATAACAAAAGAGTTATGCATAAGTTCTCAAAGTAAGAAATCATGGTCATCAAGAATAAGAAAGGAATGGATATAAAATACCTTCTACATTCAGGAAGAAAAGAAACATCAATCGTGATCAACCAAGATAAGAACCTAGAAGGACTACACCACAAAGAAGATCATTCACTCCTAGGTATGTAAATTTATTTTATGGTCATTGTTGTGATTGTACTAAGTTTGGATGTAAAGCTATAGATTGAAGAGATTATGAAAGAAATGTTCAAGAAAGAAATGCTTATGTGTCTTCACATAATATTGAATATTACAAATTCCACAACTATGGACACATAGCTCGAAATTGTAGAAGCTTGATAGAGCCTCCCATGAAGGAAAACATTGATGTCAGATACATGAAAGTTTGGAAAATAAATGAAAAACAAGAAGAGAAGGTGAATGAAGACTAGGTCCCAGAAATAATACTCACAATATTCACAATAACGCAAGATCATAATGAATTTGTAGGCCAAGAGGAAGATGACATAATCCAGGAAGAGAATGAAGTCAAAATTCAGGAAGAAAATGTCAGAATTCAGGAAGAGAATGAAAAGGAAGATGATGAATCCACAGATGAAGAGGAAGATTACTCTGCATCAGAGCATGTGTTGTTATGATCCATTCATCTTAGAGACTCCCAATAAATATGAATATTGAATAGGGGGATTCATGTCAATAGCTACTATAGATTAGAGAACCATCCCTCGAGCAGTTTGAAGTATTTGTAGAGACAGATTCAAAAGAGTCAGATAGAAGGTACATAAAACATGGGTTAGAGAATATGCATAACAATTATGGACAAATATGGATACTTAGTAGGTGAAAATAACATGGTTCATAAAATATGCATAGGAGTGTATTTACAATTGGAATCAATGGAATCAGTTGGTCATAGAAAGGAAAGCAGTGAAAGGCACAACAGAACAGGAAAAGAGAAACTATCAGCAGAAGCTAAATCATCAGAAGGAAATCATTGAACAATATGGTCAAGTGAACATGGTAAGTGAATGAATAAATCAAATAATGAATTCTTTTTATATATGTCAGAGAATTACAAGAGGATGAACCAATAGACAATTAGAAACACTGGAAGAGAGGAAAGGAAAATTATACAAGAATCCTTACATTGATCAACATGACATCTTGTAGATAAGTAAAGGGAAGAGAAATCGTCAGAGAAAGAGATCAAGAAAGAAATATTAATATCATGGAGACAGGGGGAGTTATCTTATTTCCCATGATGTCAAAGGGAGAGAAAGAGAAAGATAAGAAGAGTAAGAGTCAAGCGCATGAAATCAGATAAGAATTGTTGAAATAAGGTATAATTTCAGGGGAAGTCATAAGAGGAAAGAAACACGAGGACAAAAACATGTGAAGAGAAAGAAATAAGGAATGAAAACAAAGATAAATAAAAGAAACATGAAGACATGGGGAGAAGCCCCAAGGAGAGAGACCCTTTTCCATTGCTGTAAAAGGGGGAGAGAAAGAAACATTCATGATGAGAAATGGTCACAGGGGGAGCATGAGTGTTGGATTTTCAGTATTGCCATAAATTTTGGTGTTGCCATCAATTCCAAAGGGGGATATTGCTGGACAGTTGGTTTTCATTGATGTCAACTCTTGGAGATTGATGTCAACCCTTGGAGAAGTATGGAATCCCTAGATATGTGTTTGAGATTGATGGTGAATTAGTTATCATTAATGGAGTGGTTTATTTCAACAGATGTGATGGGTTCATTTGATGAAGTATACACGAAGCCCCAGAGGTATGGTTATGGTAACCAAATTTGGTTAAGGAATATGGACATGAAGGACAATGTACATTCATGTAAGACCCTCATGGATGAATAGTCCTCGTCATGCTGTTTCTGGTGATAGGTGGTATGCCACATGGTTCCTTACGGTTGAGGAGTTATGAGGTCATGAACTTGAGAGCCTCAAAGATGGGTTAAGAAGCCCCTATGGAAGCCCCAAATATGGGTTGAGAAGCCCCTAATTTGTTGTAAGTCATTAATGAAAGGGTAAAGTGGTTGTGACATGAAGAAATTTCAAGAAGCCCTAAAGTTAAGGAAAGAGGTTACTTAGAAAAAATATATATACACCTCAAGAAGTCACCCATAAGTACATTCACACACACATTTTATTGAATATATTCTAAGTGATAAAGTGATTTTTATTTGAGGTAACCAACAATATCTTAGTTGAATTTCAGAGGGAAGATGAAGTGAATAAGGGAGAAATTCCAAGGGAGGATGAAGTCTTGTGAGGATGTGTTATAAGGTATGTTATTTACAAGTCATATTACCATTTTTTCTATAACGTTTTTTTTTATAGAATGATTTAGATAGAGAAACTTGGAGGCGGTTGAGAAGAAATTTCAAGGTAACTGTGGTAAAAATTTCAGCTTTTGGGTCGTTGTAGTTTCATAGATACACTCCATGGAAAATAAGGTTTTTGGCTAGTGCAATCCTTAGTATGTTTTGTATTAGTTTTAGATCCAAATATCAAATATTTTGCGCATGGCATGCTATACAAGTTCTCTCTCTAGAACAAACCAAAATTCAAAAAGGTTTGCCATTTTTTCTATAAATCCTTTTCTGGGATGTTCCAAGCAATGAAACTTGAAGGAATTATAGAGAATATATTTATTAATATTGATTACAAGTTTTATACCTTTATTCATTACAGGTACAAAGTTATTCTTGTTGAAAGTTAGGGTTTGCGACTAATCCAAAAACTAGTCCCGTGAGACTAAGGTAAAGTTTGATGAAGATGATATTCTATTATTGTTGAAGTTGAGGAAGGTCTACATGTCTGTGATCACATACACGAGGTTTGTTACAAAGTTACATGTGTGTTTATATGCATATTTCAAGGGTTACATGCTGATGATGTTATGGTGCATGCTTGGGGCAAGTCTTTGGTATATTGTTGAGGCATTGGCACATGCTTGAGGCACATATTAGGTGCATAGTTGAGGCATATACTTGGTATATGATTTTAGTTGTTTGATACTTTATTTAGGTACACCTTTGATGTTACTTTCTTGATATATTCCTTATGGTACATGGTGTATGGCATGATTGAGTGATATGGTATATGGTTGAGATACATTTTTGGTACATGGTATGGTACACGTGTTGATGTACATGGTTGATACATGGTATGGTACATGATTGGTACTTGGTATGGTGTTGATGTACATGGTTGATGGTTGAGGCATATGGTATAGGTTATGGTGCATACTTGATGCATGCTTTGGCACAGGTGTTGGTGCATGGTTGATGGATGGTTTGGTATAAGTGTTGGTGCATGATTGATGCACTTGGTGTGGTAGAGTTTGTGGTACACGATTGATGTTTGGTATGGTATAGGTTGATGGTTTGGTACATGATTTGGTATATGGTTTAGACACATATCTTGTGATGGTATGTTGGTGATCTTAGAGGAATGTGTTGGTGATTTTGGACATATTTTTGAGAGGTGTCCTTGGTATATGGTCCATGTGAGAGGATTTGGTTGAGTATTAGTGACAATGACAGATTGGATGGTTTGATCAGTGATAGGTTGGATATAGTGATAGGTTGACATGTTACAAGTTGATGTGACAGTGGCAGTGACAATGACAGTGGAAGTGACAGTGACAGTGGCAGTGATTGTGGTAGTGACAATTGATCTACATTTATATTTCAGGGTGACAAGACGAGGCAAGGAAAGGGGGTTGTAGACTCCTTCCGGTTGGATCTGGGAAATTAGGGAGTTGGAGCTTCCTTCAGGTTGGAGCCTAAGAATCAGGGGGTTGTATCCTCCTTCTAGTTGGAGCCATAGAATTCAGGGAGTTATAGCTTCCTTCAGGTTGGAATTTGAGAATTAAGGGGTTGTAGCCTCCTTCTGGTTGGATCCAGAGAATTCAGGGAGTTGTAGCTTCCTTCAGGTTGGAGCCTGTAAATAGGGGGTCGTAGCTTCCTATCTGCAGCTGTATAATTGGGAAGTTGGTGCTTCTAATGAATGTATTCTTTGATATATAAGAAATCATTCTGTGGTTTTCTCCCGTTTGGGTTTCCATGTAAATTCTGGTGTACTGTGTACTTGATGTGATGTTGTTAATGTGATGATGCTTATGTTTATATACTCATGATATACTAATGATATATTGATGAGATACTGATGATATGTTGTTTATTAAGTTGAAGTTTATATATTATGGTTAAAAGT
>ML791081.1:453201-473197 GCA_009831015.1 Picea engelmannii | reverse complement strand
TTCATCCATGGTATATTTTGTCATCATATTTATTTCTACTCCTAAATATGTTAATGTGTTTCAAATTGCAACATTATTGATATGAATTTTTACAATGGGGATATCGGGACCAACACATTTTTTCATATAAATTTTACCAGACATTAGGTATGCACATTTACCAGTAACTTGCACTGTTTATGGGTCTTTCTTTTTTCTTCTTGATTTCTTTATACAAAATTCCCTTATTGTCTTAGCATAAATTGGAATGTCTTTAATTGCTTGCAGTAATGGATTTTTGATACAAACATTCTTTAACTCATCTAATAAATCATATCCAAATTGTTTAATTTGATTCTCTAATGTCAACCTTTCTGGGAAAGGTGGAGTACTAGATTGTTRTGTTTGATTTATTACAARTGGATAAGTTTTTTTTATTACTTCATAACTATCATTATTGTTTATTTGATTATGAGTTTCCTCTATTGGTTCTTCAATAATAATAAGAGCATCCTGATTAAGTAGTTTTCCTCATCTAAGATGAATGTCATTTAGATCAAGAGRAGTAATCATATAAGTGGGGAAATTTTGTAGCTCAACATTGTAAGCGAGTTGAGCTACTTTATTATTGGTTTTAGAAATGGGTTSTGTAGGAAGTTGGGTAGGTCTTTGAGGTTGATTTGATGGTAATTGAAGTTGCCGAGGTTGTGAAATTTATGGTTGTTGTGGYTGAGTAGGGTATRTTTGTTRKATTTGTAGGGGATAYTGGGTTTGTGAAGGATATTGGGTGTTTTKCTTATGCATAGGATAAGGATGAGTAKACATGGTTCYATAGGCAGGTCCTTGCCAGTCTTGTTTCCAAGGTTGGGTTTGGACTTGTTGTGGTGGCCATACTTTCCAAGGCATGGGAAAGGTCCAATTATGTTGGGGGTATTGTTCATTTGAATAATAGGAATTGGATTTCTAAGAGAGATCTTGAGATATACCTGAATTCCTTGGCTTCTAAGGTTTTTTTGGTGAAACAAAAGAAAGTTTCTCTGCTTCTTCATTGTTTTCTTGGTAGACCACCTTGAGCTTCGATAGACATGGGGAATTTTTTGTAGCATGATTTTCTGCACATATACCACAAATTTCAATGTTATATAAAGGGCATTCTTTTAAAGGATGTATTTTTATACATTTTGGACAATAAATAGTTAAGGCTACATTCTATGCCTCTTTCTTTGGCTTAATTTTCAATGTATCTAATTGAGAACCAAGAGTACTGAGAATATATGTTTTAAAATCGTCGAATAAATTGCCAATATCAGCTCTACTTACCCCACCAGTTGTTGATTTGTTGACTCTAAAGATAGTGTCCCTAAGTATCTTACCATATTTAAAATATCCTCCAGAGATGTGCATACATAAGTCACAGATTTATGGATAGGTTAGGTGAGAAATATCTCCTTTACCCATTGAATTAAGCACATGAATCCATTCATCTCTAATCCCACGAAGTAAAATTATTTTAAGAGTATCCAAATCCAAATGATTATGCCTTGCTCGTTTAACAATATAATGAAATATTTCTAAGTAATCCTAAAGGATCTCATCTTCCTTTTGTGTCATTTTAAACATTTCCTCTCTCATTCCTCAATTTGTACAATAATCATGATATTTTACAAGGAACATTTTTCTCATCTCATCCCATGTTTGATAGTATTAGTTATGAATCCCATAAACCAACATAAAGCAACATCCTTAAGGGTGGCTAGAATAAACTTCAATTTTTTAGCATCAGAAGAATAATCATAGTTGTGACATAACACATCAAATTCAAAAAGAAAAGTTTTTGGGTCTTCAATTATCATACCATGAAAGTTTAGCAATATTGAAGGTGGTATATTATTTATTTGGACTACAACAGTTGGATCCAAAATTGGGAATCCAAATTCATCCTCAACAACTGATGTTCTTGTACCCTCTCACCTTTTTGCATTCTTGTTTATCTTCCTCTCCATCTATAGGTCCTATTTCCTCTCCATATTGACCTCCAAATATTGCATACATGCTTTCTTGTCTAAGATGTACATATTCCTCCGATGAAGCAAAGAGTTATGGTTCCTCAATAGGATTTTAGGAAAGTGTAATATCTAGATGTCCACTGATTAATTATTCCTCTTGATGATTGGATGGGAGTATGACAACTTCTTGTGATATTGTTGGAACTTTTTCTGATTTGGAACTACCTTCTCTAACTTTTTCCTTGCCTTTTGTTTGTGCAGTTATGATTCTTCCTGATTGTCCTCCTATTGTAACTCTACATGCATATGGATTAGCTGATGATGTGGCTCTTACAATACCACATGATGGATTGGGTGAATTGGTGGTTGGTGTACTCCTACTGCTAGTGAATCTACCTCTAAGATCTCTACATCTATTCATGCATTCTACTTAGCATGATTTAAATGGTTGAAGAGATAATCACTACAAATATACTTATAGTGAATGTGCAAGCTCTTATCTCTATTCTCACCATCTCTCTTCTTATGCATTGATTCCTATATTTATTTAAAATGATAAAAGGAAAACTAATTCCTTTTTGCACTTCCATGCCAACGACGCCAAAAAATTCAGTCAATTAAGTGAACTATGCTACAATAAATCATCAATATGGATTCGTAAACTGATGAAGTGCATACAAAATATATACAGGTCTTAGCTTCTAATCTACTCTAAATGATTACTATGCAAAATTAGAATTGTTCACTGTTCAACTGTAGAAACATAGTTTTTTCTTAGCTGCAGAAAATAGAGTTGATGTAACATGAAAGAAATAAATTTAATGAAAATCCACATAAATAATTCTAAACACTTGAAATTGTTAACCTACTGGCTTATTAGCTTCAACACAATTACAAGATTTCAATCATATTGTTTAATGAAGGTTTATGTAATTGAAGTAAAACAATCTTTATTCAATCAACAATTTATGTGCATTAGTATTCCCATGCATTATAAACATAAATCATAAACGAAATGAAATAAATGAGAGAACATAAATTAAATTCACACAACTGATAAATTGAAATGAAACTAACTGAAAATAGAAGGAAGAAACTCTTCACTCAAGGGGCCTCCTGGCTTGGTGAATGTTGCTAGTGAAAACTATAGAACTGGACTTATAAAATTAAAACACACAACACATGTAATTGATAGTTGAACAAAGATTTCTATTAATATCAAATCAACGATACAATATTAAAAATGGTATCTTGGAGATCCAAAACCCACAGATCCTCAAAACATATTTAACTATGAAATTGCACATATGCATTTACAAAATCAAATATGTAATGTTTGTGGTTGTATGAAATGAGTTTTTCAACCCACATATGGAGAAATTCATGACAATGTTGCATGAATTTCTCCTATTCCATATCATTTCCACCTCATGTATGATTTGGCATGGATGCAACTCGGGTACTCTGCCATTTGCTCATGCATTGACCATAACTTTGACTTAGATCTTGTGCTGACTTGGAGGACTATAGATCTTGGATGATAGCCAAGTGATAATATGGTATTGATTTGGAATCTCCAAGTCACGATCTCATCCTGGAGTGCACACAACCATATAGAACTACGATTATGCTACAAAAACAATTAGTGGCTACAAAAATATTAAGTTGCTACATAATATATGATTATGTAGCGACTTATTAACATAATAAATTTTTAAAATAATTTGCATAAGAAAGAATGAAAATAAGCTATAATGGAAAAATTTTCCTTAGGTATCCTTCATTATACAAATTATATAGCTTAGAGAGATAATCATGGAAAAAGGGGTAGAATGGCGTGTATGAGAGTTGATAAACATAGGTTTTGGAAGGAATTTTGAGTAAGGAAGTGACAAAAGGATTATAATTTGAGGACCCAACAACATCATAGCTACAATCTTGAAAATTTTTATTCCTGATATGTTCGAAATTTTATTTTATGTCTATTATACTAAGAACGCGTATTTGAGACTAGTTTTAGGACTAGTCAAAAACCTTAATTTCCACAAGCTATAACTATGAAATTATAGTGAACCAAAACTTGAAACTTTTACCACAAGTAAGTATCTATGTCTTCTTAGTCTCTAAAATATTTCACCATCTTAAAATTCCTAGAATTTATTTTATGTATTTTTTACCAAGAACACATGTTTGAGACTAGTTTTAGAACTAGTCACAAACCTTAAGTTCTACATGCTATAACTCCAAAAGTATAGAAAAAAAAAAAAATAAATTTTTTACCACATGTACTTCACTATTCTTCCTCAGGATTTCAAAATATTTTCTATTAGAAACTCTGCAAATAAAAAATTTATAGTGAAAATTTCAATGTGGCTTGTTTGAAGAAGAAAAACCCTAGGATCGTATGCTCTGATACCAACTGTTAGGCAAAAAACATCCAAATATCTTGGAAATAGAAAGAGAATCAACTTCATGCCTTGCAAATTAGATATAAGAATGAAACATAAGCCTCTTCAAGGGGAAACCTCTTTTTATAATAGAACAAATGTACAATATGTGATGATTCTAAAACTAGGTCTCCTTGGTGTGTGTATATATATATATAGGAAACAAAGAGTACAATTACAATTAAAGGGTCTAGCCCCCCAAAATATAAAAATATAAAAATAATAATGTTGACATGTTTAATAGTGTCGAGAGGGGGGGTGAATAAGTACTTTATGCTCTTTGATCCTTTTATCCTGACATGAACATAGTTAGGACTTATATTTGCAATTATTATACCATAAATGTACTCATCATAATCACAAACAATATTCTACACATTTACAAATATAAAGAAGAACATCAATATTGTGAATACCTTGAAATGAATATCAATTCATGTATGAATAATTGTCAATGAGGACACCAATCCTCCTATGAGCACCAACTCATAAACCAGGCATCAACTTGCAAGAGAAAGAGGACACCAATCCTTTGTAGGCACCAACCTAAAAATCATGCACTAACTTGCAAAATAAAGAGGACTCCAATCCTTTGTAGGAAACGACCTACAAATTAGGAACAAAATTGCAAACATGCACCAACCTACAAATGGAAGAGGACACCAATCCTCTACAATACACTTCAATGATTTGAATCCCTTTTTAAAAACAATTCTACTTGAAATCAACCTTAATCCACAACAAATAACTCTATAGGATTTTCAGTGTTCATTCCTTCTCCACGCTGTTCATGAGGTATGAACTCTACTCTTTATTATTCTTCTTTCACACACTTTCTTCTCTCCACCACTCCACCACACACACAAATGATTTGGGAATTTTTATTAATAGACTTCATGCTCTCTTGGATTTGTCCACATATTAAAAATTAATTTCATGAGGCCGGCTTCGATTTCTCTCATTCTTCTTCATGTCGGGAGGCATAAACCTCCGTTAAATTTGGTTTCTGTTCCTTCTATTGTACACAATCTAGTTCAATGGTCCTCGATACTTAGCAATCATCTGATCAGAGTTTCAATTTAATTTCTACCTTCGATCTGTGATCATATTTGTTGGGACCACCAAGCCTATCGGACCCTTGGGGCCTTATCACTAAAAAACTGAAAGATTTAGATATTCATTCAATCTCCATCATTGATTTGTGATCATGTCATCAAGACCACAATGAGTCCAAAACACTCAGTGCTATATCAACCGTTGGACCATTGATCAACAATTGTCATTGGTTCTGAGAGTTATTCTTGCTAGAGTTCGTTCATCAACTTCACTCCAACCATGTCCTCTATGATGGACTATACTACATGACCTTTTCAGACTCCAAACAATCATACAAATTCCACCATTGATCTATTCCAGGATTTGATCTCCACCATTCGTCATTGTAGTTTCTTTGTAAAATGTACGTCGTTGATCTCCCTTTTTCATTGAATCTTCACCATTGATCAGACCCATTCTTCTCAAGGTAGTTTCAAAACTCTAATCGTGGGACTCCGAATTCTAAATGACCTCCACTCTCAATCATTCAATATATATGGTCACACTCATTACTAGCCTCTATTTCCACTACGCCAGGTTCTTGTATGTATCTGCCATGTGTATGCCATGTGTCTTACTCACAACTATGAATCCCACTACCACGTGTCCGCTTCACAATCATTGATGTCAACTCATCATGTGTCTTTGCAAACTACCACTTTTCCTTTTCAGAGTCGTTGATCTATTTTACTCTGAATAGATCTAATTCGTTGATAGAAAGGAACAAACAGATTTGTCAACACGTAAATCAAGATGCGATGGAATATTCTTAGACGCTTTTCATTCAGAGTGTAAATAAAATTTTGAACTCACTCTGACAAGAGTGGCTCCAAGAGAGAATATTCTTCGATACCTTTACTTTGACCAATAAGTTGTCACCATGTGTCCCTATCATGGCCACTAGTATATCCCACTCCGATATGACGTGGCTACTTAGATGGATTCCATGTGGATCTGTCATGGTACTGACATGATGTTGATGTGGCTACTTACACTAATGTGGCACCGACATCATGATGATGTCATCATTTGCTTCATCTCTTCTTCGTACACTTTTTTGACTTGGCACTTTGACACATGGCCACTTATAGATGGGGCATCAAGGAATATTCCCTTTTTGATACTGTCATAGCTAATCCATCGAAATTCAAAAGATTGGGTAAAATTCATAGCTTTGATAAGAGGGGTATCGAAGAATATTCCATTTCAATACCATTATTTTGAAACACAGATTAATCTGTCAATGTTATGGCTCCAAATACTTAACTCCGAAAGTTGGACTACAAATGAAAGTTGATGCTATCTTTTGATCTAGATAGAGATTTAATATCGTCTGTCCATTACTAACATATGAACCAAGACTCTGGTCATTATTTTTGATGACCACGATCAATTGTAAATTTTGATCCAACGATCATGGTTCTTTGACTGTGTTACTTTGAAAGACTACATCAATAGTCACAATATCTTCTAATCTATTCTCAACCATCCAAACCTTTAGACACATAAACAAGGTATCAGTCCGATGAATCTATGGTCACGATTGATTCTTTATCTTGATCTGACATTTCTTGTTCCTCCACACTTGCAATGGGGGTTCGACTCTCTATCCACCTAAAAGCACAATTCAACAAAGTCCAATTTATTATCGATGTAAGATTATCGATCTCTTCAATGATCGATGATCAAAGAATGATCTATTTTTTATCCCTCAAGATGTTCTAGAATTTTATTGGAAAGATGCCAAGGCAACCCAAGGGCCAAGACTCAGGATGAATCTTAAGGCCATATTTGCTGTAAAATAATTATGCAATATTTGGGAAGATTTTCCCTCTTTCTCTCTCTTTATTTTTAAATTATAGGACCTAACAATTCTCATCTCATCTGAAAAATGCCCTTAACTGTTAGAGGAATTTTTCCATGAGTGTTTCAGACAATCAATATTGAAAGGAGGATGAAATGGTGGATAAGAGGAAAAATGATACAAACATACAAGTCACTACTAATAATGAATATTGTAGCTATGGACAAGAAAAACATGCCAAGTAATTAAGAATTTGACAACTCTAACAGATACATAAAGATCAATAAAAAATTGCTTCAAACAATTAACATCTTCACACATTCAAACACATGGAGGTATCCTCTACATATCATTTAAATGCACAAAGAAAATGACAAGAGTTGGTCATACATTCAAAGGAAATCAATTATGTGTCATTACTAGACATCATACAGTAACAATGAACATGGTGAATGACTTGTTGCTTAAGCTTTTATATATTAGATTTGATACAAGAAAAACAAGAGTGGAAGGAGATGCTTTACAAGAACACAAATATTGTACGAAAGGAATTACATAATGAAACTTAAACACAAGTGATGAATCTTTGTTTCAATTCCTCAAACTTAATTGTGCTCAAGGTATTTGTTCAAGCCGCTCTGGTTGTAAGAAAATCTTCAATTCCCCAAAGTGTCGAACTCAACAATGGGTGCCCTCATTTTATTTTATTCCTCTCTCCCATGCCCTAAAACTACTTCTTGAAACCATTTCTAGATTCTTGATTATTATTACGGCTTATTGATTCTTGAGCGATTTTCCTCTTGGTAAAATTTGATTACCATTCACTTGGGTGAAATTATGTTACAGGGAAAGTTCATGGGACAATTGTGCACCTGCATGATGAAAAAACCATCACGCTCTTCTCCTTAGAAATCTCTGTAATCATTTTCCTCTTTGGATGTAATTTAGAAATCATAATTGCAGGGATCATGTGACTCAACAACCATCAAATCGATTTCGACGAGTAATCCCAGTCATTGATCAACATGTACCACTTCAAAGTGGTTAAGAGAGAGGTCCCGAGAGGGACTCCTAAAAGGAGATCATCTCAACTGTTGATCTAAGGAACAAGAGATAATCTTAGATTCATTGATCTCACTGACTACAAACCCAAAACAAGGCTAAATCAAGATTCATCATGCTGACATCATCCTGGATGCGTGGATGCTCATTTATTTACCTACACAAATGTCGATGTGGAAAGGACCCCGACAAGAGCATCGAAGAATATTCCTTCTTCGATATTGTCAGAGCTTATCATTTGACGTTCAGAATATTGGGGAAGTTTCACCACTCTGAAAAGAGGGCATTGAAGAATATTCTGTCGCAACCTCGATTTACACGCCGACATTAGAATTGAGTACAAAAATTGGTGAATAAATGAACATTTTTACGCTGACATCACCTTGGACATGTGATGCCTTTTCATTGGTTCGCATTGGCGCTAATGTTGCAGACATGTAGGACACATGTCATCTATTTTTGGGATATTGCCCTATGTATGTGGTGAGTTCTACATGTCCACGTGGAAGCCACTAGTTGGCTCTGAGAATGCTCTGCTGGGAGGATGACATGACACCTGACCAAGAGGATTTGATACCTAGGAGCCGATCTGGACCATTGATCGATCCCACTTGAATGAGGTCCGAATGGATTTGGACTGTCCATTCGAGGTTCCTGTTCGAAGTGCAAGAGGATTAGGCTTGAAAGGGACTTCGAATAAGGAACTACGATGACCATTGATCCATATAAATAGATAGGAATGCATGAGAGTTGCCGATATTCCTCGACCTCGAACCCAAAAAATGGATAAGGAAAAAATCTTCATGTTGACGCTAGCCTGGACATGTGGCAACTTTCTATTGGCCTATGTTGGCACTGACATGGCAAGGGAGCATGACACACATCACTCATATTTGAGTTTTTTACCTATGCATGTGGTGGGTTACCCATGTCCACATGTCAACCTATGGTTGGGTCCGACAATCCTCTATTGGCAGGATGACACAATACCTGGCCGGGAAAACTTGATATCAAAGATCAGATCTAGACTATCCATTAGGGGGTTCATCTACTTAAATATGGGTCATTGATCAGAGGTGTCCCATCAGAGTAGTCAGGGATTGAAATTCAAACGAGACTAGGAAGAGGGGACTCCAAAACTACATGTTGGACTTTGATCTGATCACGGGTGCATAGTGAGATCTGAGTCATCGATCTTTCGGGGCCTAAAAAATTCCTGAAATGTTGCACTTTAGGTCATGGTCTTATGATAGACTCTTGGGATGTTGAATTAGCCTCCTTTTTGTGCATGAAAATTCCCCTTTGAACCACAAAAATATCCTTTTGGATTGCGACAAGCAACCGAGGGATTAATTTTTTCCTTATGCGCACAATGGCATGGGTTTTCTTGCTACTTCTTAATTTTGCCTTAAGAAAATTTGACCCTGATGAGGAATAAAGGCTCCTGAAGCTCGAATTTATGTTGCTAACTTGTCTTATCTATGCCTTATAAATTCAGTCATCCTTCATTTAATTGCAAGAAAAAATATAGTACTAACATTGGCTCCAATGGGACACCATACCCTTGTGTTCTGTTGAGAACTGTAGACACAGTGCATTTTTTTGTTGGGTTATGGAGTCTGCTTAGAAATATAGATCTCCTTCAAACTTGAAAATTTATTTGATATGTGAAACAAAAATTCTCAACATCTTAAGTTGTTAGAAACCTACTTAATTGTTGAATTCATGAATGGTGAAGGAAGTAAAATTTAAAAAATTCATGAACATAAATGAAAAAGAGTTATTTATGTACAGGGTAATTTTTTTTTGCAGTGATCAATATTGCAAGGAGTGCTTGAGGAACATCCCATTTATAGGAGCCCCAAACAAATCTCCATCTAGCTAAGCTAAATCATAAGTGTTGTTATCTTGGAATGCAACCACTTGGAAGGGTCCAGGCCAAATATTATCAAACTTTCCATGTTTCCCTTTAGCTTCCCTTCGAGCATCCCATTTCAGAACCAAATCCCCAGCCATGAAATTTCTTTCTTTGGTTATTTTATCAAATATTTCTTTTATTCTTGCTTGATGAGCTTGAGACATTATCTGAACTTGCTCTCTTACTTGCTAAATTTCAATAAGTTGATTAATTCTTCTATGCATGTCATTTGGTTCTGCCTCCTCATCTTGCTGTAGTTTCATCACAGGGAGGCTAAGTTGAATGGGTAAAATAGCTTCCAACCCATATACCAGCTGAAAATGGAAATTCCAATGGCCCTCTTGATGCTAACTCTGTCTTCCTAGAAATCATATTTTAGGTGGGAATCCCATGCCCTCTTGTTTTTAGATAACATTTTCTTCGGAATTTTGATAAGTTTCTTAGTGGAGGATTCAACCAAACCATTTCCCTGTGGATAGTAAGAAGTAGAGTGTCCCAGATATATGTTATAATCCTGACAAAACTTAACCAATTTGGAATATTTAAAGGCCTGAGCATCATCAACAATGATATTTATTGGGCACCCACATATAGCCAAGATAGTTTCCTCCAAGAATTTTATCATGACTATATTTTTGTTTTCCCTTGTATGTATGGCCTCTACCCATTTTGTGAAATAATCTGTGGATGTTAAAATCCATTTGTGTTGTCCACTTGAATTTGGATTAATCTTGCCAATGAAGTCTAATCCCCACTACTAAAAAGGTGTCTCAAATTTGATTGGTTTTAGTGGGAGGGGCAACAACTTCCGCCTTCCTGCAAACATTTGACATTCTACACATGCTCTAACCAAGCCATTTACATAAGAAAATAAAGAGGGCTAGTAAAACCCAAATATAAGTATCTTGTATGCGATGGCTCTCCAAGCATGGTGACCCCCCACCCACCCTTATGAAACTCAATGATTATACCCTCAGTTTCGTTTTCAGTGAGGAAATTTAGTAGGTTTCCCCCTGGTTCCTTCCAAATAGATTTCCCTCCAAGATGCAATACTTTATAGCCTTAATATTAATAGACCTAGCCCAATATTTATCCCAAGTTGGTGAGAAACTAATATTTTACAAGTAAAAAATGATGTATTTATACCAATTGGACTGAGAAAATTTGGCATTTACCTCTAAGGATATTTCTTGTGTTTCATCCTCTTTATAATCTACTACTATGATGTTTGTTGAAAATGCATTCAAGTCTAAAAATTTGCAGTTAGATTTAGCCAACAGTTTGGCTAGTCCTTGTCCTTTTACCATCTTTGTGGGATTGATCTCCATGTCATACTCCTGAATATTAGCAATCCGTTTACCCTGTTTTCCCTCACTGTTAGGTTGTGTTAGAATATCATTTATAGTACTAGTAGGTACATAAGCCAATATCTTAGAGTGAAGTATATGATCTATGAATGCCTTTAATGATTTTACCAATGCATAAGCCTATTTTTCCATGCTACTATACTTCAACTCAACATATCTACGTGCCTTGATGAAAAAGGATATGGGCTGCTCTTAGTCTTTTTCATTTTTCTAGAGAAACACAACACATATCGTATGTGTTGATGCAAAAGAAAAAATGAGGAAATCTTGTCATAATTTGGGCTGATTAGAACTGGAGAATCTCCCAAGGCTTCCTTGATCTACTGAAAGGATTCCTTGGCTTCAATTTTCCACTTGACTTCATGGTCATTTTTCAACATGTTGGTAATATGCTTCACCATTTCGACGAAGTTGGGGATGAACCTTTTAAGAAAGCCTATTTTACCTAGGAAAGATTGTACTTATTTTTTATTACTAGATTGAGCAATTTGTTTGATTTCCTCCACCCTTTCTGGATCTATCTTCACCCCTTCTTTGGATACTATATGGCCAAGAAAATTTCCTTCTTCCATTGAAAAATAAGACTTTTTGGGGTTCAAGGACAACACAAAATTCCTACACTTCGCAAAGTTTTTCCTTAAATGTTTGATATGATCTTCATCTGTATTGGAGAAAATAGTCATGTCATCAAGGTATATGACAATGAACTTGTCTCTCTCACCAAAAAAAGAAATTTTCATAGCTCTTTGAAAAGATGCTCCTGCATTTATCAGACCAAAAGGCATTTTGTCATACATGAAATTCCCCCATTGTGTTGTGAAGGTTGTTTTATCTTTGTTGTCTAGTTGCATGGCCGCTTGGTTGTATCCTGAAAAACCATCGATCATAGATAACCTGTTTTCTCCCACCACTTTCTGCAGTATATGATCCATCTTGGGAAGGGGGTAGTTATCTTTTAAATAATATTTTATTCAGGTTCCTAAAGTACACACATAACCTTATTTCCCCACTCTTCTTCCTCACTGGAATTAAATTAGAAACCCATTTATAGTACCTTAAGGGAATAATAATCTGGGCATCTAATAATTTCCTCACCTCTTTCTCAATGGTAGGAAAAATAATACGATTAAATTTCCTAAGATTCTTCTTGAAAGGCTTACTACCAGGTTTTAGGGGTATTCAATGCTGGATGATACTAGTATCATAAGTCTTCAGGTCCTTGTATCTCCATGCAAATACATCCATGTACTCTTTGAAAAACTGCAAATACTCTTCCCTTTGATCAGAAGGAATATTTTTGGAAAAATTAATATATTTAGGATCTTTTTCAGCTCTAATATTATATTCCTCAATGCTATCATCTTTGGGGAGGACAACTGGTTTGGAAGGTACATCATTTCTATCAAAAAATTGTTCTAAAGGAACCAGTTCTTAGGGAATGGAGTTATTCTTAAGCTGCAAGACTTTATGATCAACCATGCAATTTATGAATTTAGGGATCTCTTCACTTCCTCCCCAATCTCCTGTTTGATGTCTTCTTCATCATTTCTATAGTCCAAAAATTCCTTACCTATGCATACAAGACATTAGTCTTTCCACTTACATACTTGCCAAAATACTGCTAAGGCTACTTCTTAAAAAACTAATTTTTGGATAGTGTACGCACCTTGCTGCACTAATAGCCCACATACACATGCATGCTGCATGCTAGTTATCCCATGTACATGCATGAGTTGCATGCTAGTTAGCCCATGTTTACATCCAAAAATTGCAAAAAATATAAAATTGCAAGGAATTCAGCAGAGTTTATGGGCTATCAGGGGTTTCCTAACCATTTTACCCCTTGTAGCCCAGCCCCAAAATGAATAGCCATCTTTTTCTCATATAAAAATAGGTCTTGTGGTGCCATTTGAAAATATAAGCAAGAGAATAAGAAAACTCTGCCAAAATCCCTTCCCCTTCTTAGCCCAAGTTTTGCATCCTATTCTGAGTTTTGGCCTGAGCCTTCCCCTCCAGCCCTTTCTCCTTATACAACCCTTTATCCTTTCCCAAGTGATAATTTTGTTGTGAGAAGCTAGCATGGGATTGATGCACTTGGAGCCACAATAGAGGAGCCTAGACCTGGTTCGTGGAGTGATTGCTGACAAAGGTTGTAATCATTGTTGTCTTGAAACTTAATAAAAGAGTTCGTGCTTGTCCCAAAATCTTATATTTGTATGATTTTATTGATTTATGCATTTATGTCTATATCTAAACCTTGAAAGTGATAAGTAGAGATTGCATGTGTTGTAGCATTGTTTTCCTAAGCTTTTGTAGGTCAACTTTGGGAGGAGACCCGTAATCTAGGGGGCTGCAAGAAGTGAAAAGGTCTGCGCCAACCGCAAAGACTAAAGGTGTACCCATTGACTCTCTTTCTTCTCTCTCATCATTTCGTTTAGATAGATTTGGGGAATTTTAAGGGTAGAACATTATTTTAAGGGAAGTCAATGCTCTGCCTGTACCTAGAACCAGTATGGGGGATTTTCCCGGTAGTAGAATTGGCGACTCCACTGGGAGTCTCTCAAGGGTCTTAGTGGGAGATTTTGGTTTGATTTGCCTTTTCAATTTTTTTTTAGTTTTCCAAGTTTTCTAAGTCAATTTAGGGTCTTTGGCCACCTTCCAGGTGCCTACTGACCTTCCTTTTCTAGTTAGTTATCTAAGCCTTTTTTTTCATTTTTGAAAGTTTACAGAGGTGTATGCACCCTATCCTTAGTATAGCCTACATACATACGTGGTTTGCATAGTATACAATCCACGTACATAAACATGCTTCTTATGCACAACATGCGTCTCTGTGTTTTTGAAGGATTTAATTTTTTTTTTCTTTCCTGAAAAGAAGATTTGTGCTTTTGAGGCCTTCTTGATATTCTCTGGGTCACTGCTAATGGTCTTTGGTTGGTTTAAAGGCTCATTTTAAATTTCTCTTTGTAAAGAACCCCTGCTGTTTCTTTATTTTCTTTTGTCTGCTTTAGAGGTTTAGAGTCGACCTATAAGCATTAGATCCTCCTGTGGATTCTAGTCAATCCTTGCGTTCAGACAATGGTTTAGGGTTTGTGTGAGTCTTGGGTTTATTTTCTCTTTATCTTGTTTATGCTTTGAAAAATCGAAAAATAACTTTTACTTGTGTTTTTATTTTCTAAGCATTTCAAAAAATAAAAAATTGTTTCATTTAGTTATGCATTGAGTTTGGTAGTTGTAGTATATATATATATATATATATATTTTACAAAAGCAAAGTGTTCTTTTTCAAAGTTCTTTTTCAAAGTTCCTTTTTGATTTTTCCCTGAACGTTTAGCATTTTGCATCGTAAAATGAAAAGAGCATTCTAGGAAACTTATTTCATTATAGGATCTTGGAATACTAGTTCGAAAATTTTGCATTTACAAAGATTTAAAATCCATTTCTGTCAATTTGAAGAATCTAGTTTGCTTTTGCACAAATGCTCTAAAGTTTTTCTTCTCTTTCGTCCCTTGTAAATACCATAAGTTCCACATATGTACCCTTTTGAGTAAATCAAGCCAATTAAAATCAATGTTTAAAAATTAAAATCAATTAGACTTTTGTTTGTAGGGTTCACCGAGTAGTCTAGGCTCTATGGCCTTGAATTAGGTGTGGAGAGGAAACTCTTCAAGGGCTCCTAAACAAACATAAGAGTCCTTGATAGGGAGTGTTAGAATCCATTATCGTAAGATTCTACTAGTATCCACCTCTAATATAGGGGCTAAACACGAGGTAACATGAGGAAAGGAAGAGAATATAACCCCTCCAAAGCCGGACTAAGTGTAGTGGAAATCATATATTGAGGGTCGTTCTTGGGAATTACATTGATCACATTTGACTATGGATCCTCATGGACCTTAAATTTGTTAGAGATATTGAGTTGTCTTCCATACCATTTAACTTTGGTACCCTTGAAAGGATTCAAACTTTGGTATCCTTCTCATTACGATCAACCAGACTTTCGATTGTACCCGCCTGGTGACTGACTACGAGCGAGAAACCTAGTTGCATGTTTTTAGGGACTTACACGGGTGACTGCGAGGGTATACCACGATACCTAGGGAAGACACCGGAGCACACTTTGTAGAGTATACCCGAAGGGTTTTTCCATGTTTGAGTTACACTTGCACCGGTAAGTTGCTCTAGTGTCGATTGGTGTAACTGTTCTTCCTTCCAGTCAGTTGTTTGCTTGATTTTCCATTAAGAAGTTTTTAGTGTGCGCTCCATGTTTCATGCTAGCTAAACCTTACAATGTCGGTTGATTATTTCACAAGGTGGAAGATCAACAACTCTATCATTCACGTAGACTTCAGGGTCTACTGCCAGTTACTTTGGAGCCACCTCCTCCATCGTTGAGGTGCAGACTAGATCAAGAAGGCTCATTCGAAGCTACTAGGCCACAAGAAATTGTGCTCGATCCAACTCCTAGAGAAGACTTTCCTACACTAGAGGAATCCATTGTTTCTAACCTTGAGTCTGAATTTTTTAGGCCAGAAAACCCTCTGATCACTCACTTATTGGCGCTGCTTCTAATTCAGATAGTCCCTCCTGAGGTGACTTCACCTGAACGATAGCTTTTCTGATGAGCGATGATGGAAGCAACTAGTGCTACTTCGTGAGGGAGTCCTCATACTACCATCTCGGCTGCCACATGAGGGGGCATTGTACCTCCTCCCCCACCTCTACCTACCAAGACTACGGCCGTTCATATGCCCACTACTTTAGGCAGTGCCACAATCCCTTTGATGACTTTGACCACTATTCCCTCTATCAGAACATGTCTGACACTCCCTTTTCATATGGGATGCCGGGTTTTGACTCCAGTTCAGTTATAACCTACTCTACTCTACAGAACATTTGTCTAGGGGAATGGATCTCTAATGATCCCTTGCAAGTACCCTCTGTGGGCACCACTTCCCCGTTCAACGCTATCCCTTACGATGGGGGTCACATCCCTCCTCCATCCCCTTCGCTCGGAGGCACTTTCTAGCAGCTGATCGAGCTTAATACCAATGCTTTTTTTTTCAGTGGGAGGAGCCATGGACCTCAATCCTACATGAATCTAGTGGTATCTATGCCTTTTTCTTTGTTTGGTGCATTTGGAAATAACACTTTCTCATCGTCTTATTTCTTAGCCAGAGGAAACCTCGTTTTGGTCAACAAAACCCTACACAAGCTTTCATTCCTTCGTAGGGATCAATGGCATGAGCTTACTCCTAACAAGGTCTTGTAAATCCTTGGCAAGGTTCATTTTCTTCGCAATGGATGATGATTGGGGGCAACCAATCCCATACTCAGTGGAACCCCGGGTAGGGTTCAGTAGCTATGCCAGGAGGGTTGGCCGGGGGCATCCAACCAAGGTCCCTGGAATGTTGTTGTTGGCACAGGGGTAGACCTAGGGTTGAATGCTTCAACAACGCACCAACAAAACCCTAACTACCGACCCTTTAGGAAACACCTACAAAGCAGATGAAGTATCACCTGAGGTAGAGGCAGGGAGGGTTGCAGGACTCAAGTGTCTACAACCTAGCTGGGACACATATATGTGAGCACAATACTTAACATAGCACTTAGAAATTAACATTTATTAGTCTTTAACCCTTATTCACATCGTAGGTTAAAACTCTAATTACAGAGAAACACAATATTCAACAAGATCTAATCACATCTAACCGTTCAACACATAGCATCAAAGTATATCTAACCTTCATTTTTATTATTAAGCACTAAGCTACTACATCAGACGCATCCAACATATATAAAGATTACAATACTAAGCACAAATCACATCAATAACATATCAACCACATCGCACAAAGAAACCACAACACAGGATATATGTGGTTCACCCCCAACGTGGGGCTACATCCACCAAATCTTCTCCTCTTTTATTAGCTTCTTCCAATATTCTTACATGCACAGAGCCACAAAGCCAAATTCGCATAGGACATGAAATCTGCGTGCACATCGCCAGATCCTCCTTCCCTGAGTTAGGTCCAAGCACCAAGCCTTTACGTAGTTTGTGCACAAAGAACTTACAAAACACTTGAACTTAGCTTTGCAAGCCTTAACACATCTTCTTACACATAGCTAACATTAGCACTAATCCATCGACCTACTAGGTCTACTTCTTACATTTCCTAGCTACTTATTTATACATTACAAAAGGGGCCTAAACATGGGTAAACCCATGGGCCGACATCCCATATGCATTACATAAACCCTATACCCAAAAATACTGCAAATGGGGGTGATATCCCGCGATCTCCACTTCGCCCGGGTGGTCCTTCTTCAAATAACCTGTCAAAGTCCCAAAAATGGTCAAACACGACCAAGGTTCTCAAAAACTTGGTCGAGGGCCAACACGCCCCCAACACTCACTTGTTACTCGTCCCGTTTCACTCTGATCTGGGAAATTATGCTTTGAAGGCCTTGAGCTTGGATCGAGCTACCTCGACTTGCTTCTTCGTTAGAGCCTCCTGCTCGATGAACTCTTGAATGAATTTCTTGGTGGCATGATCTTCCAAGCGTTGTTCCACTTTGGTGATGATTTGTTCCAACTATGCACCTCATCCCTTGATCTCTTCAAAAAGTGTGCAAGATTCATCCTGTACCAGATGGAGTCTTTGGGTCACTTCCATGACTCTACTCTGGATGACATGGACCTGTTGCTGAACTTCACGCTATTCCTATGACATTTTCATCTTCTTGACCGCTGAAAGCAGTTTCAGTTGTGCTTGCACTGTCGATGCTTGTTGCTTAACCTCCTGTAGTTGTGCTTCTAATTTTATTAGTTCTGGGTCCTCTACAAGGTGCTCATAGGTGTTGGCACAGGGACAGACCTAGGGTTCAATGCTACAACATTTCACCAACAAAACCATAACTACCAACCCTTTCGGAAACACTTGCGAAGCAGATGAAATCTCACCTGAGGTAGAGGAAGCGGTGGTTGCAGGACTCAAGTGTCTGTAACCTTAGCTGGGACACAGATATGTGATTATACTACTTAATAAAGCACTTAGCAATGCCATTTCATCATTATATAACCAATATCTACTCCACAGAGAAAATAGAGCATCGCAACATTTATCCAGATCTATTGTAATTAAGCACTTAATACAAATAAATGGATCAGATCTAGCAGAAGAAAGTACTAAGCAAATTCACCTATGTCAGATATAACATCTAGATTCATCATAATCACAAAGCATAAATAGATCTATCTAACTATCTCAAATCCCTTAGCAAATAACATATAAACACATCAGAACATTTCACAAGGCAGAATAACGTAGTATTTACGTGGTTCAACCCCACCCTGGGGTTACGTCCACCAACTCTTCTTCTTTATTAGCTTCTTTAATGGGTTACATGCACAAAGCCACCAAAATCCTACTCCGCATAGGACAGGAGATCTGTGCGCACCTCGACAGATCCTCCTTCCCCGATCTAGGTCACAACACTAAGCCTTCCTACATTATGTGCACAAAGCACTACAGACGACTTGCACTCAGTTCTGCAAGTCTCACACAACACATTTACAATCCACACTTACATTTATCACTTAGCACTTAGCACGACTGGCATCTTCTTACATTTTCTAGACATCTTATTTATACTTTTACAAAATAGGTATAAGCATGAGTAAACCCATGGACCGACATCCCATTCCCTTTACATAATCCCAAATCCCAAAAAGGACCCAAAAAGGGGTCAAGATCCCACAATCTCTACTTTGTCTTGCGCTCCATCTTCGATAGGGTGTCAAAGTCCCAAAATATGTCAAACTTGACCAAGGATCTCCCAAAACTTGGTCAAGGGCCAACATCCCCCAACACTCACCTGTGACTCGTCCCAAGTCACTTTGATCTGGGTAGTTCTGCTTCGAAATCCTCAAGCTTGGCTCGAGCCTTCAACTTGCTGTTGTGCGATGACCTCTTTCTCAATGAACTCTTGTATGACCGTGTCATTGACGGGTCCTTCTAGGCATTGTTCTACTGTATTAACAACCTACTCTAGCTTTTCTCCTAGGATTTCAACCTCTGTGAACAATTGGTACGCCTTATCTTGTATTGGTTGAAGCTGTTGAGTTACTTCCATAACTTTTCTCTGAATCATATGG
Organism: Picea engelmannii; assembly: GCA_009831015.1. NCBI lineage: Eukaryota > Viridiplantae > Streptophyta > Pinopsida > Pinales > Pinaceae > Picea > Picea engelmannii. The sequence goes on along the minus strand of ML791081.1, from coordinate 453,358 downwards.
ATCTGTTGCTGGGTAGTGTTGGTCACTATAATTGCTTAATTAATTTCAAACAACCAAGTGAAACATAAATTATCAACCCAGGGAAGTCTTTTGTTTCAAAGATAGCTGCACACTATATATGCTCAATTCCAAAAGCACTTAGTGTTGTAGTAAAGAA